>CM071570.1:56288725-56436128 GCA_036426205.1 Ascaphus truei | reverse complement strand
GAAATCTTTTATTCTAGAGAGTATTAACTTTATTTAAAACATAACCTTTTTAACTTTGATGGAAAGTACTACCTACAAAAATGCGGCACCGCAATGGGCACGAAATTTGCACCAGTACGCCAATCTTTTTATGGACGCCTGGAACAGGACAAAATCTGGTCAATACATGAATTTAGCGCAGATCTGGCGCTTTGCGGGAGATTATAGATGATATCTTCTTCATCTGGAAAGGTAGCGAGGAGGATCTAAAACGGTTCTTAGAAATATACAATGACAAAATCAATCTAAAATTCACGGCCTGCACAAACCCCATCTTGTAGATTTTTTAGATTAACCATCTATGTCGGAACAGTTTCTCAAAACCAAAACATTTTTCAAGAAAGTAGACTGCAACAAATACCTACTGAGAACAAGCTGCCACCACAAAAAAGTGGCTATCTAACATACCCCCAGGCCAATTCCGCCGTATCAGGCGGAATTGCAGCGAGGTACGGTAACACTTTTTAAAGAACAAGCAGCATTTTAAAAAATCGGTTATTAACAAAGGATTCAACAAAAACTCACTAGATGAATCCATTAAGAAGACAGGTCTCCTACAAACGACGAGATATCCTAAAAACAACAACAAAAACAACCGACAGAAAATTTTAAAGTGCCATTTTAACTCAATACAGCCAGGATTCAGGCAAAATACAACAAATTCTTAAAAACACTGGCACTTTAAAAGGAGATGACACCCTTAGAAACTACCTCCCAGAAAGACCCAAGGTCATCTTTAAAAAAGCAGATAATATAAAGAATAAATTAGCACCAGCCTATTTAGAACTGATAACTCCAAAAGGGACGAGAATTGGCTATCAACAGCACAAGGTTTATAAGTGCAGTACTTGCAAAGCTTGACAACAAGGGTCAACGACAAAATAAGACTTTTCATCACATGTAACAGGCGAACCATTTAAAACCAAGCACTTTTTCAATTGCAAGAGTGACTACGTGGTCTATCTACTAAGCTGCCCTGGGGACTACAGTATGTCGGCCGTACCAGCCGACCACTGAGGGTTCGTATATTGGAACATATGGTACATCCGACGACAGGTTATGACCCACAGCGTGTCAAAACATTTTTCACTACAGCATCAGGGGGACCCTCAGGCTTGAATATAGAGCCATAGAACAGATTCCCCCCCTTTGGAGAGGGGGGAGATAGATTACAAAACTAGCAAGAAAGGAGACACTATGGATTTATAAACTAAAGACGAGCACCCCAAGGACTAACATTGACATCGACATCGGGGCTTTTCTTGAATGAAAACATGTATATTTAACACACTAATCACGTTTTTTCTTCTCTCCCTCTTCTCTTCTTTCTCCCAACCCCCCTCCCGAATTTGGAACCAGTAACTTCGCAATTGAATGATTCACTACATCGCTTAACCGTACACAATTGTATTATTTGAAATCTCTATGTTTATGTTCTCATGTTCACATATGCACCAACGAGTATATGAAATCTATCTGCCTCTGCGTAGCACAGTTAACTTATCACACTGCTTTTGAGTGAGGGCCCATATGATTGTGGGGCAAATCCCCAATGAAATACTAGAAACACACACTAAGAATTCGAGTACCCCACATTTCTCAATTATTGAGCATCATTTGAATTATATTATTTTGAACTAACATTATAAAAGGAATTTTTTTTTTTTTTTTTTTTTTTTACCCCAAATCCAATTCCAGACCCACCAACATTCCTAAAACTACCAACAAGGGGAGGCAAGACATAACAAGGATACTTTTAATACTTTAAAATTCACCTAAGACTGGGTAACACACCAATACTCTTTACCCACATTTGTTATTCCATTGCAGAATTCGTACTCCTCTGATCGCATATGTGCAAACAAGTACATGAGGGCCATCTGCCTTGTATAGCACAGCCAACTTATCACTCTGCTTTTAAGCAAGGCCTAATATGATCGTGGGGTCAAATCCCCAATGAACCATACTGAAAATACATCCAAGTCCATACATCATTAAATTACTGACCATTTGTTTGAATTACTGAACTATCATATTTGTAGGAAATTCTATTCCAATTCTATTCCGGTCACCATTGACATTCTCAAACTAACCGCAAGGGGGAGGCAAGACACACACAGGGGTACTTTAACATATATCACCTAAACCTGGGTAATACACCATATATATATATATTTTTTTCAGACAGATAGTCTAAACATATAAGCGATACACATATGGTAGCCCCAATTCACAACATTATCTATACAATTTTTATTTACAATACATTTTTATATTCTAATTTTATTATTTAATTTTTATATATTACTTAAAATCCATCCATCTGAGCATTGGCTTTTTGCTTTTAGTTTAAATGTCCCACATCACAGAAGTTCTACGTGCAAGGGCCACTTTAGGTATGAAATTAATTTGCTGAAGGAATTACTTAGAGGTTTACTTCACAATGGATTGTGCTGCACCTGCTACCAATTTTAAGAGATTTGTTAAAGATGTCTGTAGATTGCACAATACTAATTGCCTACACCTCGAGCGAGAGGGAAGGTCTCATAGAACTGATAGGATCATGTGTGCATGATTATCTACTGTGTATAACATTGTCACTACTTGTAACATATTTATGTATGTATTTAGAGTTTAGCATATTGGTCTTCATATTATTGGGCATTAGTAACACCCAACCCTCAATAAAGGTGTTTCTACATTTTATTATTAATTGCACCAATACCAATTGATGACCAATCCAATCATCAATTAGGTATTTGCCTACAAAGAGGGAAGAGACAACGGGCATCCGGCAGGAACCTGACGAAGCATTATTGCGAAACTAGTTGTTCCCTGCCGGAGCCCATTGATTGAAGGAACCAGCCAGCCTGTGACATCCGGTGAGACCTCCTCTTCCGGTCCCGCCGCGGACGCGACCACGGGAGCTGTACTGGTGAGAGAATATCACTGGACGATCAGGCTGATGCTGGGCTGTTTTAAAGCCTGTACCGTGAGTGTTATTTTGACTTTGTTTCTTTGTATCTAATAAATTTTATTTTGCTCACTCACCGAGTTCGGCCTTTTCTTCCTATTTGGGCCCCCGGGAGAGAAGCAACTCACGTACTGCCCCCACTAGGAGGGTGAGAAAGAAGTATTGTTTTTAGCAGCATTCCGTGAAGGAAAGACTGCACATTAAACTCTGCGTAACCAGCCCCATTATCCCCTTTTTACCTGCACCAACAACAGGCTATATAACAACACCCTGCTAGTCATCCACATATAGCACATATTCTGCTTCTGTTCACAAAAAATAAAAAAACACACAATTCCATTTAAATTTTATTTAAGGATTTTATTTAAGGATTTTCTAATCTATTTTTAGATATTTATACATTTATATATTTTTATTTTAATCACCAAGGTTCTTTAATTCCAAATAGTTTTAAGCTTTTTAAAAATTATTTTCATACATTTTTAATTCCAAAGTTCTTTTGGCTGTATTGTACAGTTCGATTATAAAACACTAATACCGTGTTCCATATCTTCCTATCTCTTATCTCTACGTTACGTTCGAGCAAAATCCCGTGCGCTGACCAACCCTCCACCTCCACTGCAACTACAAGAAGATCCCGGGCTTTATCTTCTCTACTGGTCCAGCTGCAGAAAACAACAAGGGCAAGTATACACTACCCTTTCTTTGGTTACACACTACCACACAGGCAACATCACAAGCCTATACAAATAGGGAGCGCCCCAACCTCTTTTCTTTTTTTCTTTTAGACCCTTCACTTAACCTATTAAGCTAGCATTGTGGCAGGGACTAGCAGTTACGCTATTATTATATAATAAACAAAGCCGCAGCCTTTTATACCTCCAGACCGAGTCTGTCCTTATTTGTATGTGTTTGTGTGGGTAATGGTAAAAGAGGAAGGGGGGCTTCCTCGGGGCCTTCCTGGTCATGTCCATGATCACCAGGCGATCGGACACCTGCATTTGAACTGGATTTGAATGAATGTAACTTCCCTCCTAATGCTTGACACAAGGCTGTAATAATAGCCATTTTTAATAAGTAAAAGTAAGCAGATTTTTAGTTACAGTACAATAATCTACAGTATCTATTAGAAATGTGTAATTTGTAGTGGGCTCACCCACTTCAAGCTAAAAGTCAGCCTTTGCATTTTGTGGGAATCTACTACTTTTATGATCAACAGGGCCAGATCGGAGAGGCATAGTTCACATGCAGCTTTATTTAGCTATTAAAAGACAAAAACTTGAAACCTGCAGCAAATGTGTTTGATGATATTTAGATACTAAATGGCATATTTAGAAATGCAATGACTATTTTACCGTGGTCAATAATGTATGTAGTCTATTACATGATAAACACACTGTTTACTTGTAGTAGTATTATTGTATGGTACACTATCTATTTCTCTCATGGTTTCCTGTTACAACTGCACATGAATAACAAAATAAATATACGCCAGATATAACAGAAAAAACGCCCGACCTGTTTTTTTTAATAAAAACATTATATCTATATACTCTATATAATCATATATATTATTATATTATATCTATATATATAGAACGAATATGAACAAAAAACAAACAAAATCACAAGCTCCATAGCACGTAACTGAGTAAAAAATAAGGTACATTTATTTAAAAAATCAGCAACCCATAAGAATGTGCACTTACAGGATTTCAAACAGAACCATTCGTGGGAGAGAAATCTCTATTGTGGTCATCTGCGGTGGTAGGGTGAGTCCCAGGTTTGCAGAGTGGATGTAAACAGCCCAGGTTCACCATGAATTGGCAGCAAGATATAAAGGCATCCAATGCCTGCACGTCCTTTGCTCCCTCATACAATGATTGCTAATACTTGAAATTACCGCCAGCCGGAGCGCAGGGAAGCCAGGGACTCCAAATACGCCAACACAAACGCGATGACGTCACAGCTCTACGTGTTTCGTCACACTGCGGCGACTTTGTCAGGAGTTATGTGATTGTCAGGGACAGCCAGTTAAATAGACTGGATCAAGTAAACCTATTTTCACATTGGTACTAAGTTTCACCACAAATCGTATAACTCTAAAATTACTATAAATATCAACATTACAATGAATAACAACAAAAAACCATCAATAATTATGTTGTTCACATCATACAATGAAAATAGCTCAAACTAAACAATTTAATTATGTATAAACTCAACTAACACAATGACATGTTAGAAAAAGCTGTCCTACTATTACCAATCTAAGTTTCATCAAATATGGAAAAAAATATATATATAGTTTAATAGACTGAGGAGGAATTGCTCGTCCGACCAGGTGTTTGAGCTGCAAGCCGGTCGTCTCATCGACAATTTCAAACAAAAGGGGTATGATATGTCTCTGGTGCAGGAGGCATTCAAGAAGGTCAAGGCGGTTGAACGTGTGGATCTGTTAGCTAAATCAAAGCTCAAACAGTGCAAACAATCCATGCCTTTGGCAGATATCAACACAAACAACTGTGGGGTTAAGTTTATTACAAAATTTAATGGTTATTCCCACAAAATTAGACAAATTATCAATCGCCACTGGAAAGTGTTGCTCTCAGATCCGCACCTCAGCAGTCAGTTGTCCACTGTGGCACCACTGGTCTTCCACAAGGGTCTAAATATCAAGAACATCTTGGCCCCAAGTAGACTTAGTGATACTTCAGTTAAGAATAGTGGTTCACAGTTAGTGTCTGGAAACATTAGGTGTGGCAGATCTAGATGTCTAATGTGTGGACATCTGCATCTGTCGGATACTTTCTCTTCATTTAGCAACAAGTCTGAATATACATTAAAAAGTTCAATCAACTGTCTCTCCACATATATAGTGTATGTTTTATCTTGTCCATGTCAATTGCAATATGTGGGTCGCACTAAAAGAGCACTGTGTGTCAGATTCCTAGAACACAGACGTTCTATCATTAAGGGAGTGCTGGCACACAGTGTTCCTCGACATTTTTCCCAAGTACACCAAAAGGATCCCAAGGGACATGTTATTATGGGTATTGAGAGTATTCCGAGTACCCTATTAGGGGGAGATAGATTTAAGACACTATGTATGAGAGAGTCTTTTTGGATATACTCACTTGGTACACTTTCTCCCAGGGGTCTTAATGAGTGCTTGGATACTATCACACTGGTTTAGTTTCCTGCCTTGCTGTTCCCTGCCTTTCTGCTCTGGTTGCTAGTTTGGTTCCTCTCCCCCTATCCTAGGATGGGGTTCTGTGTTTTTGGAGGGGACTCCTCTATATTATATGATATTTCCTTAAAGTAGGTGTTATTTAATAGTTAATCCAGTTTTTTCCTTTATCTTTTTATAATTTTAGTTATTTTTTAATGTAACTATTGTTGTTATTATATGTAATTAGATATAATGTTAATTAATGCACTATCTGAATTATTAATCTAATAATTTTTGTTAGTACATATAATGTAAAGATTGTTTTGTGAATGTTGTTCTCATCACACAAGGAATTAAATAGGTTGATTTTAATATTTTTTCATTTTTATTTAGATTTTTCTATTATTCATTTTTATATGGTGTAGTGGTATTTAGTTGTTTATATATTCATATTATTATATTCTAATTAATATATTGATTTATTAATATCTTTTGAAACTAAAATTATAGGTTTAGGTTTAGGTTTTCATTTCAATTTGGTATATATATATATATTTTTTTCCATATGTGATGAAACTTAGATTGGTAATAGTGGGACAGCTTTTTCTAACATGTCATTGTGTTAGTTGAGTTTATACATAATTAAATTGTTTAGTTTTAGCTATTTTCATTGTACTGTATGATGTGAACAACATAATTATTGATGGTTTTTTTGTTGTTATTCACTGTAATCTTGATATTTATAGTAATTTTAGAGTTATACGATTTGTGGTGAAACTTAGTACCAATGTGAAAATAGGTTTACTTGATCCAGTCTATTTAACTGGCTGTCCCTGACAATCACATAACTCCTGATGAAGTCGCCGCAGTGTGACGAAACGCGTAGAGCTGTGACGTCATCGCGTTTGTGTTGGTGTTTTTGGAGTCCCTGGCTTCCCTGCGCTCCGGCTGGTGGTAATTTCAAGTGTTAGCAATCATTGTATGAGGGAGCAAAGGACGTGCAGGCATTGGGTGCCTTTATATCTTGCTGCCAATTCATGGTGGACCTGGGCTGTTTACATCCACTCTGCAAACCTGGGACTCACCCTACCACCGCAGATGACCACAATAGAGATTTCTCTCCCACGAATGGTTCTGTTTGAAATCCTGTAAGTGCACATTCTTATGGGTTGCTGATTTTTTAAATAAATGTACCTTATTTTTTACTCTGTTACGTGCTATGGAGCTTGCGCTTTTGTTTGTTTTTTGTTCATGGATTCCAAAAGTGGTTGGCTATAACACTCCCCTTAAAGCTGCAAAGAAGCTCCCTGGATCTTCTATTGGGACTATTTTTGTTTGAGTGGAACATTCAATTTGGATTTTCCTTTTTTTTTCACTATCACGTTATGGTTTGTAGATATTATTAGGTTAAATTGTGGTAATTTTAATTTATTTTAATATTTTAAATATGTTATTATAATTTATAATTTATTAGGGTTATTTCACATCCTCTTTAGCGCTACTTCACTAATAAAGGTCAAGCCCACTTGGTTGCCCCTGATCCATGTTTTGTGGTCCTAGGGTGTCAGCACTTGGACCTGGCTGTTGTATATGTACTGCTGTGCCTGTATGTAAAATACACGACAATAAAGAATTGTTATGTTTTTACCTCTCCAGGAGTGCCAGCAAGCAGAGATTGCTAGGCTGTGAGGTTCAGGGTGGGTTTTGCGGAGAAAGTCTTTGCAGATTGTGGCGGGGTTCCAGAGTTAATGGATACCCCAAAAATGTAGCCGGGAATCAGGTAAGATTCTCAAATACATTGAAGCACAAGGCTCTGGTCAAAATCCTACCCTGAAAACGTTCTTGCAACTTACCACCAGGATTCCCTGCTTCAGCACAGAACAGAAAGGTAAAAGGGGCATAGGGGATCAAGGAATCCCCAGAATGGTACAGGGGTTTCTAGTATATGGGGGGATGCCCAATTCATGCCCTAGTCACCCTGAACCTGGTATAGGGGTTCAGGGGTTGCTCCAGCTATATGATAAAGCTGCAAGGTTTATTTTGTGTAAAAGTGTAAAGTCAGGTTTTTGCAGAGTGGCAGGGATATGGCTAGTGAGAACAGCGAGTATAAATTATCATTCTATCCCTGACACCAAAGAAAGAATTAGACATTTTTAGCAAGACACAGTGTAAAAGTATATTTTATTAAACGGGTATGTTTAAAATGTATGATGCTTTGTGCACTGTAACATGAGCGGGGAAGTTTCAAGCCCGGGAACCTGAGAGACCAGCTGGCTACCAAGTTGGTGCCAGCAGGTCTGGTCTAGGTCTGGACTTGAGAGCCATACTTGCCCCAGAAGTGTGAAAGCCATTAAAGCAGGATGGTTGGGTGCAGTATCCGTGTCCTGGGATGAATACAAGCCATTCCGGCAAGTAGTCACCTCCCTAGACCTAGCGGCACCTAGCCCTGCGGGTGGCTTGTGAATAATAAGTGGCTATGGTGGCAAAATCACACATGCCTTTATTCCATTCAGAAGAACCCACTGCCCGGCTTTGGAAGACTGGCAGGCAGCTGATTGGCTGGTTGTATACTTCCCAAGCGAGGATTGGCTGGAGTATTTCATGAATGAATCTGAAATACTATAAGAAAGTCAGCAACCAATCCGGTCCTCAGATTCTAAGCGCCAGAACAGCAGCGGCAAATTTGAACCCACCAAAAAATGCTCTAGGAGAAATAGCAGCGGCTGGTTTCAGAGATTTTCAAGTCAAGAAATTTTCTAAGTCCCACTTTCCAGGGCCAAGTTCTCAGAATAGAACGTAGCGGTCGCAGCTGGAACTACAAGCCGAAAAGAGTACCAGGGCATCTGGTAATATCTCCCGGTCAAGGGATTTCAGCAGCTCCAGAGCAGCTCCAGCGGTGGCGTCTGGTAACTCGTGCCGAATTGAGTTCCAGGACTTTTGCGGGTACATCCCGGTCAACCTAACGACTTTTTTTCTGTGCTATTTCAACTAGGAAAGGTTAGTGTTGTAGCCCAGACCCCCAGTAAGTGTGTTTTCCCCTGCATATTGTAATTCATTTTCTGTGTCTGTTTCTAAGGAATAAATCGCAATTTGTTTTACTTCTTGGTTTTGCTCAGTGACATGATCCCGGTATAAAGGTGTAAATGCCTGGTCTCCCGGGACAGACATCACCAAACTCTGCCACCATGGATGGGCTATAGCACCACCTAACCGAACGCGAGAGGACATCACCTTACCCCATCACCTAGCATGAGCAGAAGCAGTAGCAGTAGCAGTGCCTCTCCACATTCAGCAGTGCATTCCTCTGGCAAGGATTTCTGTGACCAGCAAGTCCTTGGATCATAAATGAATATTTATGCATTATAACTGTTCCAAGAACGTTGAATATTTATTTATTCATAAACCTCCTGGTATTTCTGTTTTAAACTTGACATTGTTGGCTGGGTTATTGTTAAGTAGAAGAGTAACGTAATAATGGTTTTGATTGCCTCGTTAGTACCATGATTAAATTGTAATCAATATCCAAACTACTTTAAAGGCTGGATGACAATATTGTGCTATATTGCAACCTGCTGGTCAATTCACAAACTTCTATGTTTTCCTTTCACACAACAATTGTATTAACCATTGCAGTGCACTAGTGAAGTTTCCTTGAAATTGGAAGGGCTCTCTGGTGGTAGTTGTGATGGTGAGGGAGTAACCAGGCTCCCCATAAAGGTTTAAGCCAGTTTGGTTACCCCTGATCCATGTATTGGGGTTCGGGAGTGTCAGCTCTTGAGCCCAGTGATTGTCCATGCTTGTTGTAAAATGATGCGACAATAAAGAATGTATGTGTTTTTACCTCTCCAGGAGTGCCAGCAAGCAGTGATCGCTGGGCTATGAGTTTCAAGGGGGTTTTGCGGAGAAAGTCGTTAAAGTGATCAAAACCCTTTAACATACAGAAATCCCTACATGTTCTACCGGTCTCCCACTTATCACTCATCCACTTTCTAAATTGACACGTATTGTATTTTCCAACTGCAGATATTTAGATTTGGCACACCGACTTTGGAAGCATACTGTACGTTTTGCAGACAAAGTAAGTTATGGTAAGTAAAAAAAAAAGTGAAAAACATCCTCCACTGTTAATTCTGAAATGCCCAAGAAGCAAAAAGTGACACACTGTGAGTGCTCATTTGCATGTCATTACCCAGAATCCATGGCTCCAGTGGAAGCATTTTGAGACACGTTAATGTGCTCACAAGTGGTATTTTTCTTGATATATATATACATACATATTTTATTTCTTTTTTTCTCAGAAGTATGCTATCTTACATTTCAAGATTGTACATTTTCCTTTGTAAAAAAGACAATGCTAGTTCTCATAAAGTCAAAATAGAATTACTTAAGCAATGTAAAATCTTTGGGAAATACACGTCCAATATGCCTTCACATGGAAAATCAATTTCCGTTTTCATTCCTTTCACTGGTAAAGAAAGGAAATTAAATATTGGTTTTATTAACTAGGATTCTCATTGAAAAATCTATAAAGTTTGACACCTGATTGCTGAACCTGAAAATGAATACACATTTATGTGTTTTCTTTGCAAAAACAAAGGAAACTGAAAAAACACATAGAACAGTGGTATGGTGTATGTTATAAAGGGAAGATTATGAGTTTTATGTGTTAGGCAAATAAACTATAGCTGTAATTGTTGAATTCCTGCCATGGTAATACACATAGAAAAAAGAATGGGATCTATGTATGGATGATCTGACAATAGAAATTTTTGTTGGGATCATACAGGCATACCTCGGTTTAAGGACACTCACTTTAAGTACACTCGCGAGTAAGGACATATCGCACAATAGGCAAACGGCAGCTCACGCATGCGCCTGTCAGCACGTCCTGAACAGCTATACCAGATCCCTACCCGTACCGAAGCTGTGCGCAAGCGGGGAGACTATAGAGCCTGTTACAAATGCGTTATTTACATCAGTTATGCACGTATATGACAATTGCAGTACAGCACATGCATCGATAAGTGGGGAAAAGGTAGTGCTTCACTTTAAGTACATTTTCGCTTTACATACATGCTCCGGTCCCATTGCGTATGTTAATGCGGGGTATGCCTGTACTCAGATGTTCGTAATTACAAGCTAAGTCAGCTAGCCGCTAAGGATAGAGAACTACTGTAATAATATATTATATTGGGGATTCATAGAAAATAATATAAAATAGCAAGAATAAACAATTAATAGTCATACAGTAGCAAACCAACTGAGGTTAAATGGTTGTCACCAGCAGGGCAATGGTCCCATGTACAACATAATATACGACTACACGGGAAACAAAAATAAGCTATTCATGATTTAAGACATTAGCAAAATAGCCAGTGTTATTTCTAAATTTAGTCTGTTGTGCTCTACATTTAAGGCTAGGATGCCAAAAAAATATTTTATTCCTTCCGTATTGAATAAGTCCCATTGGTCAATACAATATCACCATAAATAAGAACGGGCCGGTTTTCCAAAAATTAACCTTCATATAAAAAGCCAAAGTCTAAGGTATTTAACAGTGTCTGCGAGAACAAAATAAGCATTGCACTACAATGCTGTAAAGATCCTTTATAATCTATAACACAAAAAGCAAGCCAAGCATGTCGAATTAAAAGCCCCAGAATGATTTATCATGTATACATTAGAATGTCCCTTGGAAAAATGTATTTAAGCATTAGGTACATACAGTATAATAATGTGGTGTTTGGTCTGAGGAAGGGACTTTGTCCTGAAACGTTACCACTTTAAGCTCTGATGCATCAATACATTTGGTAATCATTTGATTCCACCATATTTTGTGTGCCTCTTTTTTTTCTCCTACCTTGCCAGTATTTTGGATCCAGCTTTGGGACGCTAGGATCAACGGAAGGTGAGCACCAAAAGCGAACTACCGTGAGAATTTTTCCTTAAACAGTGGTGTGCCATTTATAATCTCTCTTGTATTGCCGTATAATAATGTACAGTAGAGGGGCCTACCAGCAAGTAAGTTGCCAGTGACTATGTTTATGTTGGCACTGCCCCCCAATGATTAAAATTCACTTATCTCTGGGAACACGCAGGGGGTGTTTACATTTAAACAATTTCTGATCATCCATCTGATTACTTATGGATGCAATTCTGAAACAATCTAGAAATGTCATAGAAGACGTAAGCAGCAAGACAAGGCCTAGTCTGTGACTGTTTCACACTAATATCCTCCTGGATGTCCAACTGTCCCGTATAAAAAGTCCAGTACTGAGCTTTTGATTGTTTGCTAAAGTAATGTGATATTGTGTTTTGTACAGCACTGAATGTAGCATTAGCATGGTTGAGGCATAAATAAAAATGAATACATTGAAAAACAGAGGTGAGTCTCTTCACCAGCAGAACTCTGTACAATCTGTAGTGATGATAAGGCTAAGGCCCCGATCCCTCAGTCAGCGTGCCCGCACTGCAGATAGGCGGGGCGCTGACAGACACAGGCCGCGATATGCGGTCTGTAGGGAGCCGGGAGCCGGAGTGGGAGGGAGGGGAGTGGGATCTGATCATGGTGCCATCCTCCCCCCCACACACATACACACACACATATACATATACACATACATACACACACACACACATACACACATACATACATACATACATATACACTCACACACTTTAACCCGCAGCTCCTTCCCTGCTCCCCGCCCAAGGCGCCTCCCATCTAGCTCCTTCCCTCCCCTCCTCTCCATTGGCTGACTCGCGTACCACGTGACGCGTCAACGCCGAAAATCACTAGATTCTTGCAGCATCGGCCGGCTGACGCGTCACAGTACGTAGTCAGCCCTGCCGGAAGGAGGCAGCGGGGGCAGGGACCATTCGGGCAAGGGTCTGGTGGTCCGCGGCCACATGCCCTGCCGGCCGCAGCAGGTTCGCAGCCTGACTGTATGCATTTGATGCTTGCATTTATCCTTTGGCAAAAGAAGATCATTATATTACAATCTTGTAATCCGGGGGAAAGCAAAGTTTACCAAATTAAATTGTCAAATAATAATTCTACTAATCACTTTAATTAATACCTGTAACATTATGTTTTTTTTAAAATCTGATCTCATGTGTTTCAAATGGCTACATCATTGTTTCAATATTAAAACATTATACAGTGATATCTGACATGGGAAAAAAATGTTTATTAGCAACCTGGAAATTTAGATTGTTTTTGAAGATCATTATTCACTTCATCTCAGAAAAATCACTTCTATGTGGCACATTTTGTGATTGCAACCTTTGTTGTACAAATTTTTAAATGCCTCAGGTATCCATAAGACCAGTATAAAATAATAATATCATTTAATATGTATGCTGCAAACATAACTCCTACAGTGTATCAAGTATAGAACATTCATTACCAAGCCTTTGATAAAGAAAGTTGCTTTTACTCGTTCACTGAAGAATTGATCCACGGTGGCTGGAACTTTTGGCTCGGTGCAGGAGCTTTTGCGGGGCCTCTTACCTTGTCCGGCTCGGCATCTCCTCCTCAGGCGACGCAGAGTCATGACAACGAAACACTACAGGACGAGATGCCGCAGAACAAGGTAAGAGTTTGTTATAGAGGGCCCGCGCTCTCTCTTGGCAATCAGTTTCATTTTTTGGTTTAGAGTGGGGGGCCTCTGTAACTGTGGGGCTCAATGCAGAGGCACCATTGGTACTGCCATCAAACCAGCCCTGGATGGCTCTATAATGCGTTTCTGGCCACTGTAGCAGAAATCGGGCAAGATCTTTAGCATGAAGCTTTCCAGTACTTAGTAAAAGAAACACAATATTTTCTAGATCTTCACATGGACAACAGCTAATAAATATGAACCACATTTGTCTATAGGTCAGATTTCTTAGTTGTTAAATAATTATTTGCTTTCTTCTTTATGAAACTGTATAGGGAAAAATGTCTGTAAACTGATTGCAATTTATACTTTTTTTTCTGTTCTCGTAAAAAAAAAATCATATTTATATTTAGTAGTTCAAATATTGTTGAGAATGCTCTGATCCCAAATCCATTGCCATTTTGCAAGTTAAGGGACGGTTAAGGCAGAATTGTCTGTTGGTTTTAAAACTATGACTTATTAGCTCACCTAAGGGTACAGTAGTGACCACAAGAGGTGTCGGACAATAAAGTGCTTAAGCTAGACTTATCTTGGAAAGAAGGACCTTCTCCTATTTCTAAGCTTTAGAAATACATGTTCAGTTGTAATGGAGAATTTAAGAAACTGCCACAAGGAGCTGCAAGAGACATGTTGTGTTTAGATTTTTCATGTGTAGAGTATTCATAATAAAATATATAAAAGATAAATGACATTAACCATTTGTTTATGGTACATGGTATGGGGAGCTGCGTATATGTAATGTAAGTATACACACTCATATAAATATATTAGTACAGTACTGGCCCATATAATATTTATTTTTTTAAGATACTGGCTGTGTCAATGGTTATTTATAAACCAACAATTAATATAACCATTAATGCTGCTATTATTCCATTTTATTTAATGGTCTTATTTTCCCACTTACTTCTACATTTATTGAATATTAAAATGTTCTGTATGCTTAAACACAATTTAAATTTGCCTGAAATACTACAGAATATATTCCCACACAAATGTGTATCAGTGAATGTTGGTATACTTAATCATCCTATCAACTTCACCGATGAAAAATACATTGAGGTTCAAAATATGTAATTGGATACTGCTTCGTAGTATGTACTTTTTGGTAGAATGTTGAAAAAGAAGAAAGTTCCTTTTATTTGTATAAAGATCCTTGTTTTTCCTTTAAGTAGGAGTAACACACCCAGACAGAGATTTCTTAACGGTTCCTAATCTTTATTCGTAGAGGTAAAATTATAAACTTCAGCTATACAGGTAACAGGCAAAAAATATGCATACAAGCTATGAGAATGTACAGTATATGCATTTGTTTCTGGATGGTACTGTAAATCATTTCCTGGTTAGCAGCCAAGCTCTACATACTGTAGACTTGTTAGTGTTAGAGATAAGACAGGTTTCCAGCCTTGAAAATACTTATCAGTAAGTCTGGGCGTTTGGCCCACACTCCTATCATAACCTTGATGGGTTCTATCTTGTACTCAATATGTTCTATAAACAAATTCACTTGTTTAACCCTTCTGCAAGTCAACAGATTTACTCCCATCTTCAAATGAATAAGACATTGGTTGACGAATAAATGACAAAGAGTTGTGGTAAAGGGAGTACATTCAGAGGAGGGGAAGGTAATCAGTGGTGTACCTCAGAAATCTGTACTTGGATCAGTGCTGTTTAAAGCAGCAGTCCAAGCTGTCATTTTTCCCCCTCATCAATACAATCCACACAATGATAAGTAATTAGCTAAGTTGCCGATCGTGATAAGTAATTAGCTAAGTTGCCGATCGAGCCGTTCTCCTGTGATCAATTGGTGAAAATTCGACTTGGGGGTTCACTAAATGGCAGTGCAGCAGAAGAGGACCAAAAATGCAATATTCTGTGGGGAAGATCATGTAACCAGGCAATCATTAGATACAATTGGTGCACTGCTAGAGAGAGGGCAGGGCTCAAAAAGGGGTGTGCCATAGTACAGAACTGATTTATAAAAAAAAAACACATGTAGAATATTGCTTGGTCTGCAGCTTTAATATCTTTATAAGTGACATTACAAATATTTTTGAGGGTAAAATATGTATTTTTTTGCAGATGACACAAAAATCTGCCACAGAGTTGACATTCCAGAAGGAGTAAAGAAAATAACTAATGATTTAGGTAAATTGGAGGAATGGTACACAATAAGGCACTTGGGTCCCACAAATCCAAAGGCAGAATACAGGATTAATGGCACTATAATGTCAACTACTATAGAGGAAAGTGACCTGGAAATCATTATTTCAGCAGATTTAAAAGAAGGTGAACAATGTAACTATGCAGAAAAACAATAGCTTGTTAGGTTGTATAGTAGGAAGTTTTAGCAGCAGAAAGAGAGGGGTGGTAAGACCTCACCTACAGTAATGTTTTCAATTATGGAGGCCATACCTCTGGAAGGGCTACTAAAATGGTGCATAATCTACAGCATAAGGCCGGGGCCAAAGAGGGTTCAGCAGAGCTGAGGCGCGCTGACGCTGAGGCTCGCCTGCTGAAGTCAGCGCGATTCCATGGACATGCAGGCGAGCCAGCGTGCGCGAAGGGAGCCGGGGGGAGGTGGTTGGAGGCGGGGCAGTGACGTCGCTGGGCCAATCGCCCGCGACACACTGACGTCAACGTCACGGCGCCGACGTCACGGGGCCGTGACGTTGACGCGGCTTCAGGCTGATTGGATGTTTTCAGCCGACAGCGCGCTGAAAAACAGCTTGGCTGTCGGCTGAAAATTCCAAAGCCTCAGCACGCCTGCGGACGCTCGGGTGAGCCCCCTCTCAAGGCATCCTCATTGAGGATGCAGGGGCTCAGCGCGGAGCGTCCGCACGGCTCAGCGCTGCTTGTCCTTCTTTGGACTCAGCCTAAGACTGATCAGGAAAGACTACAGGACGTTAATATGTACAGCTCAAAGGCTAGAAGGGAGAGGAAGATATGATAGAAACTTTCAAATACAGTATGTACAGGGATTCAACAGTACAGGGGGGAAGCATATTCTAAATGTAACCCTCCCTGCCCGGCTTCCTAGGGAAGTTAAATCGGTGTTACATAGTTACATAGTATGTGGTAGTGTATATGGCTACTCCGCATGGTTTACCTTGACTCGGGGTTCTGGCTTTCAGGTGGCTGGACGATGAAGTAGCAAAAAGTGTATAATAATGAGCGCCAGGAACTTTTATAGCACAACTGTCATTTATTCATGTCCCAAAACACAGGGGCCATTCATCCATAATATTGTCACGTTGCACTGTATTTGACATCAAACATACATAAAAACTGTTCTTTGATCAGTGCCCTTGCTAAACGCTTGAATGAAGGTACATATCTTGTTCCTTTAATGTAATAAGACCTCCCCCTCCCCCCTAATAGTTGTAGAACCTCTTTCCTAATTATTTCTATAATACTAGGCCCCTTGGGGAAGTTGGCAGGTCCTATATACATAAACCAATACCTTTAGCCATTATATTACTGCTACTTCCACTTCAGCCTGAGAGGAGTGGATATGCAGATCTGCAGTTAGAGCTGATCTGCTGACAACTGGGACTCCTCGTTACTGAGGCCCCTCTGGCGCATGCCGTTTCATACTTAGGACTTACTGTATCTTGGACTCCCTTAGTCTTCTGTAGGGATCCTAACTGACAAGGTTACTGTCCATGTCTAGAACATAACAACGTGTGGTGGGGGGGTTGGGGGGCTGGTCTATTCTTTTACCCTAAGAACATGGGTTTCTACTCTCCCCTGATACTCCTCTCCTCATATCCTCCTAGAACCTCTCTTTCCAGAACCATCTCTCCTCCTTAAATACCCTTACGTGACATCTAGATCCCCATAGCAACCCAGGGCAGGCCTAGCCTACACTAACACTGCTTGTAGCCCTTTAGGAGGGGGGTTTCATAAAGAAAGTGGAGTGCTAGAACAAGGTCATTCTCTGAAGCTGGAGGGTGGCAGGCTAAGTGTGGATGTGAGGAAGTACTTATTTTACGGAAAGGGTTGTAGATTAGCGGAATAGCCTTCCAATAGACGTGATAGGGGCTAATACAGTAAGGGAATTTAAACATGCTTGGGATAGACATAAGGCTTTCCTAAATACGAAAGAAAGCCAAGGATTAAAAAGGGTCTGAGGATTTACAGCAGATAGGAAAAATGGGCAGAGACTGTGGTTCTTATCTGCAGTCAAATTGTATGTTTCTATTTACAGGGCTTATAAATACCTCAGTAGTAATGTCACTGACTTTGAAGCAAGTGAACTCAGATTTAATCCCAGTGTCAGCTCTCTTTGTGACTTTAGGTAAATCACTCAATCAACCCTGGGCCTCAGGCACCAAAAATTAGCTACATGTCTGATGTCTATGCCATTCCCCACTTTCCCAGTGTTTCCAAGCACTTCACCTGCCCAAATTAGATTATGGCCCAAGTCCCTATTGTGTGCTGACCGGACTGGGTAGATTACCAGCCCACCACACAATGGAGCTTTTCAAATCACATACTGTACACAGTAAAATAAACATGTGCATAACCTAAAGTTATGCATTTGGGAAGCAAGAATAAACAGGCGACTTACAAATTAAATGGGGATATATTAGGGGAATGCTTGATGTAGAAGTATTTAGGAGTGCTAGTAGACAGCAGGCTTAGCAATAGTGCCTAAAGTCATGCAGTAGCTGCAAAGGCAAACAACATCTTATCTTGCATTAAACTGGCAATGGATGGAAGGGAAGTAAACATAATTATGCCCCTTTATAAAGCATTAGTAAGACCACACCTTGAATATGGAGTACAATTTTGGGCACCATTCCTTAGAAAAGACATTATGGAACTAGAGAGAGTGCAGAGAAGAGCCACCAAATTAATAAAGGGGATGGACAATCTATTTTACGAGGAGAGGCTAGCTAAATTAGATTTATTTACATTAGAAAAGATGTGTCTAAGAGGGGATATGATAACTATATACAAATATATTCGGGGACAGTACAAGGAGCTTTCAAAAGTACTATTTATCCCAAGGGACTCGGGCCATCCCTTAAGGTTGGAGGTAAGGAGATTTCACAAGCAACAAAGAAATGGGTTCTTTACAGTAAGGGCAGTTAAAATGTGGAATTCCTTACCCATGAAGACTGTGATGGCAGATACAATAGATTTGTTCAAAAAAAGGTTGGACATCTTTTTAGAAAGGAAAGGTATACAGGGATATACCAAATAAGTAAACATGGAAAGGATGTTCAGGGAGAAATCTGATTGCCATTATTGGAGTCAAGAAGGAATGTATTTTTCCCCGTATGAAATATCATTGGATGATGGGTTTTTTTGTTTGCCTTCCTCTGGATCCATACACTGTAAATACAAATATAGGATAACGTATCTGTCGTCTAAATTTAGCATAGGTTGAACTTAATGGACAAATGTCGTTTTTTAACCTCATCTAATATGTAACTATGTAAGGAGGCTCTAGAGCAGCGGAGCGCAAACTTTTGGCCCTGCGCCACCCTACCTGGTATCCGGTGTCAAATGACCCCGTGGTGACATTTGACGCTGTGTTGCCATGGCGACGCGTCGACCCAAAGCCGTTGGAGAGAAAGTGAGTTACAGAGTCCTTGTGCGCCCCACAGCATTTAATTGAAATGCTTTGGGGAAGAGCACGGGACCTCTGCAACCGCCGCTCGCCCCCCATAAAACTCTTGCGCCCCCCCAGTTTGCACATTCCTGCTCTAGAGGATGTCACTTTCACAGTCCTGCTTCAGGAAAGTTAAGGTGATCATTTTTGATGGGAGAGGTTGTTGCTTCATATTAATTATATCTGGCTTGCCTAATTAATTAAAAGATTAAACTCAAGTTTAGTTGTGATCATTAAACTGATGTACTCTGGCATGCAGTATCATATTATTCTTATATGCTTAGATGAACTGTGTAATGGCCGAATATTTAGCTGTAGTCCCCAGACCACATTAGAGACTGAAGCCGCAGAGGCCTCAACATCACCAAAAAGTACTCTAATAGGGATTCAATTAAAGAAATAGTTTTATATAACTAGAAATCATAAAGGCCCATATTTACTAAGCGTTGCTATCCCTCAAGACACATTCTAGTGCAGGAAGAAACCTTAGAACCCATTCAAATGAATGGGTCATAAGACGTCTCTTGCTGGCAAAAGGTCTGAAAATATACTGTATGGATTATAGTACCACCCTCAATGAAGCCTTACTCACTCCCTCCAAGTGATAGCAAATTCTAGTAGGCTAAAATGTTTTGTTGCCGGCCTTATGAGACATACTACAGTAGCTATCACTTGCACCAGATGTAAACCTGTACTCCTACTTAGTAAAAGTAACATTTTAGGGTTCACTGTATCAGTTGTTAAAGACAGTTAAATGTGCAGGGACTAGAAAAATAAAGTCCTGTCCATTTTGAGAGTGGGGTGAGAAGGCTGGTGCATTCAGTTTAACACACATTTTATTAATAGAGCTGTCCCAAAATGTACTGATTGCAGTGCCATGTGCAATAGGTTAATACAGTACTGTACAGTATGTAGTTGATTGGGGTCATTAAACGGGAAAAAATGTACAAATAGCATTATATTTTTCTAATCTCTTTTGGTGATAAGATTGACAGTTCTCACATGCAGTTAAAAAAAAGTTTGCCTTTCGTTCTTTGTAACTATGTAATTATGCTATCATTAGTCAAATAGATAAACATACACACAGATACATTTACAAAAGCAAACACATTCATTTTTTCACAGGATACAAATAAGTAAAGCTTGGAGATTTTCACTTTGTAAGGAAGCCAATCACACCAATACATTATTTAAAAAAAAAAAAAACATGTATCCTTAATGGGGCAATGATCCATTAAATATGGCACAAAAGACTTGCACAAACATCCCCATCAAGGTGAAGATGTGCTGAAGCTGATAGGATTCCATCTTCAGCTTGCCTGTGATTCTATCTTCCATCACTTACACCCAATCTATTTGACCTTTGGCAAGTCACTTTACCCTGCAGGGTTAAAAGCAAACTAAATAAAATATTAATGTCAGTTAAATGATTCTGTAGCTGTCTTTTCCTAACCACTCAGTCTTTATATAATTCATACCTTTAAGGCATGTGGCAGTGTCGTAAGCCCGTGAGGTATCCGCGATTGAGACTTTTCTTATGGTTTCGGCCTCCCCCTAGCTGAATGCAATGCTATACCACTAAAATGGTGGCAACACTTTTGTCAGTTACGTGCTCAACCCCCCAAAAGCTTCATGGATTGCATGCTTACTAATATTTGTTAGGGCACAGTGTAAAGTATAGTATTCAAACCCAAATGTAAAAATCTAGTAAGCATAACAAACTATGAGGAGGACATTTTAAAAGGTATAGAGTGTGTTATGCGTTTGTTCATTATTTTGCATATTAATTATAACGTACTAAATAGTGGCGGAGTAAAGCGTCAGAAAACTTAACGCTATGCTACAGGCTCTGTGGCTTTTAACTTTAAATTGAGACAGGCAGAAGCAGAACCTCAGGCTCTCCTTGCTCATAGCAATGCACGTTATGCCTTAATATCTCAAACTAGAAGCCATTAAAAATAAAAGAGAGATTCATTGCAAACATCATCTAAAAATGAATTTTGTGGGTCATAGATCAGATAGGAAATAACCATTTGTGGTTTGCTCCCTCCTCACAGCTGCCTGGATTACTGCTATCTGTAATGAAACCAGGGCTTTCCCATCTGTCTTTTTAGTTCAGTACAACTGGTGCTAACTGCTGGTGTGAGCGACAACAGGCCTCCCTTATGAGTGCTCGTGCACCAACTGCCTTTCAATCCCAATGTCCTTTGTCACTAGAACACTAAAAATAAATTGGAGTACAGATGTTGCCTTTTATCTCAGTGCCAGATCAGTCAGAATGGGTCGTGCAATGCGAGTGATGAGTAGCTTTATGAATAGTTGCCTAAGAGAAGATTCTGGGTGCATCCAGTACAGACCTTGGATTACTGTCCTATTGAGAATTCTGATCCAATATTTATATAATAGACCAATCGCCATGAGTAAGAGGCTGGCATGGTGACATAACCCCCAAAATGTCAGGGCCAGTGTCGAAGAATGCAATAGGAGAAAGAAATGGCAGAGCACAACCGGAATCATCCAAAAAAGAGAGAATTAGGAGGAAAGTGCGTTATCCATGAAAGGGTTTAATAGTCATGGAAGGAAAAAGGCAAGGCATTACCCTACCAACATGTTTCGTGCTATGCAGAGCACTTTATCAAGGCATACACATCCTATCATCATTAACATATTTAAAGGTTAAAAAGTAATTGGCTTACCAATCCTGGAGCATATCTAGGAGCCACCCCATGATCTAGCTGATGAGACTCTAGTGCGGGGTCAATGAAGCGCGCACACGCGCCCCCACACGCAGCCCCCGCCTCCCACACGCAATCCCGGGTCAACAGGTAGAGTGCCGAACTGTCCCGCGCTTGCACAGAGGCAGCAAAAGGCTTCTCCACTCATATGACCAACCTGTCGCTGTGGTAAACAATATGTTGGTCGCACAATTAGAGCTTTAAAAACAAGAATTATGGAACATGTGCGACTCATAGAGAGGGGTGACCTGACTCATCCAGTGTCAAATCATTTTTCCTGTTGTAGCTCTCGGGGTGTGGGGGACTTTTCCTTTTCAGGAATAGAACATGTACCACAGTCTACCAGAGGCGCAACAGGGTTAATGCTTTAGACCGCCGGGAACTATATTGGATATTTACCATAAAAACGAGAGTTCCATCTGGGTTGAACTCAGATTGGGACCTGGGTCCTTTTCTAGAGAAATAAGTCTATATGTATGGATCTTAGTCATTTACATGCTTATTGGGATCCTATACACATATATGTGGGTATTCTCTGAATCATTTTGTGAGTACACGCTGATTTGGATTTATATATAGGATCCATTTATCCAATTTTTCGCTGTCTTGTGTGTACTGATTTGTTCATCCTTCCCCCTTCCCCTCCCTTTTTCTCCTTGTTGTTGCTGTATTTGGCTTATTTCCATCATTCCACACTATCCGCTTTCTAATCTTTATTCTCAATATTTCAAAACCAAAAATGAGAAAAAGAATATGATAAATATTTTGAAAGATAAACTTAAGATATGCATCTAAAATTACTTCATGATATATCCTTAATACAGTACCCATGGACTTGTAGTTTTTTTCACTCAGTTTATTGATTATTTTTTCCTAAACATCTAATTGAGTTGATTCTATATCATAATAATATATATATATGTATGATTTATTATTATTTTCTCAAGCCATGGCTGATACCTGTTTGTTGTTTTTTTTCACATTTATGCTATTGGATATGTATGTTATAATTTCATATTGATCTTTATGTCATCTTTTCAGTAGGTCTTGCATAAATGTGTTATGAACTAGCCATCACTAGCTATTGGGTTCAAAGCATTATAATATACATACATTAAGTTATGTTTTTTATATACAGACTATTCCCTCTTTGATATTATGATTTCTTTCATACACTGTATATTAGAGACAGGAATGACTGTTTTTGTAAATGTGTTCGTCATTATGTATTTTTTTGAATAAAATTTAATTATTGTTATTGTAATGATCACATCCATGTTGGTCTGATGGTGGTGGTTCTGCTGGTGCGCACCCCCTAGCCCCCCCTACCACTTGGTTTCCCCATCTTTCCCCATCATTTTTCTCACTCTCTCTTTTCCCTCTCTCTTTTGCTGTCCCCCCCTTTCCCTTGCTGTTCTTCTTTCTCTTTTCCCCTCCTCCTCCCTCGGGCCGCCTCACTGTGGGAGACACGGGGAGCCCAGGGGTTGATACTGCGCAAGCGCGTTCACCCGGGGCTCCAGTGTCTTACACCCCTATGTGCTCAGCAACGGGCAGGGATCGAGGGTTTTTTCTCCCTTCTTTCCTCCCTCTTAGAGAGGTGCACATGCGCACCAGTAGAACGTGGTGTGTCGGTGACGCTGGCGGGTGTGCGCGCGTCCGGCACGCTCCCCCACTCTTTAGGCACCACTCATTGGTCATATGAGTGGGGAAGCCTTTTGCTGCGTCTGTGCAAGCGCGGGACAGTTCGGCTCTCTACCTGTTGGCCTAGGATTGCATGTGGGAGGCGGGGGCTGCGTGTGGGGGTGGCGTGCGCGCGCTTCATTGACCCCGCACCAGAGTCTCATCAGCTAGATCATGGGGTGGCTCCTAGATATGCTCCTGGATTGGTAAGCCAATTGCTTTTTAACCTTTAAATATGTTAATGATGATAGGATGTGTATGCCTTGATAAAGTGCTCTGCGTAGCACGAAACATGTTGGTAGGGTAATGCCTTACCTTTTTCCTTCCATGACTATTAAACCCTTTCATGGATAACGCACTTTCCTCCTAATTCTCTCTTTTTTGGATGATTCCGGTTGTGCTCTGCCATTTCTCTCTCCTATTGCATTCTATCTCCACGGACGGAGGCACACCTTGAAGGTCTGATGGGATCAACATGGACGCTGCAGCAGACTCGTGAGTTTTTCCTGCTTGCTACATGGTTATATCATTCTACTAAGGGATTAGGGTATTATGAATTGGGGTGATTATTAGCCTTTGGGTTCCTGGACAACTTGAGTGCCATCTATACTGGTTTACCAACTAGGATACCACACCCAGTACCCTCCCTACAATCAAGATACATCCCAGACCTGACACAGGATTTACTATTATTATCTCATTATTACCATGACTGTATACGGTTCTTAGCACCACGCATTATATTCCCAGTGTCGAAGAAGACTGTGACTGTAAATTATCAGAACATATGGGTCTCAAAGTTGGACTCACTACAGTTAGCATGGTCACAGTCATGCCCATGTAACACCCCTGCATGGGACTTATACAATATATTATATTGTATACATTATATACAGTACATATTTTACGAAGCAATGTTATTGTGTAGTTCTGAAAATCAATTTACTTAATAGAAAAACACAGCTGTAATATGCCTTTCATTAGTAAAATACACAATTTTAATATGTAGGAAAAAACCTGCAGCATAGCTACAACTAATTCAATCATTCCTAGAAAAGTCTATAACTAACTAATTTCCTAAAGTTCAATTGGCTGCATGTCCCTTAACTGCTAAAGGTTAGAACGTGGTCTCTGCACAGTGTTATGTGTATAATCCCTAAAAGTCAGGGTTCATTACTTTCTGCTGCTGAACAGCAAATACTGAGCTTGAGGCGAGAACCTGAGCATTTCCAAGCACTTTACAAAATCTTAGTGATGTTGACTTATATGGTTCAATTATGAATGAAGCAAGATACAAAGAAGGATTTGTTTGCATTCTTTTAAATATGTTCTTAACATCTTACACATGGACAAATAAATCAGTTATTATTGAAAACAGACAGGATAACTGAATGTATAACAGCTTTTAATGAAATCTGCCTGATGTTAATACACTATTTCCCAAAAGTCCTTTCTCAAGCCCCTCTTGTAATCAGTCTTGGTGCCTAAAAAACCCCTTTGTGCTCTAAAATATTCACAGTTTTTCTACTTTGCAAGCAGACCATCCTTTTTAAAATGAGACACTAAACATGCCAAGTGAGATATGCAAAAGGTGCACTCCATCTTGTTAGCTTCTGCTTTCCTGTTGCCAAGATTTACAAAAAAAAATGTAACAAATGACATTGTTGAGACCAGACATGTCAATATGATGCATTAATGCAACGTTTCTTTCCATATAACTGTGACCATAACATTTCATAACTTCCAATTGGCTGTCATCACTAACAGAAAGAAATGTATTATAGCCCCGAGACACCAAACTGCCCTTATTATCCTACAACTTATTTTGATGCTCACGGTCGCAGACATTAGGAGACGGCGTAAAATGCCCATGACAATTACCGTGTGTGAGAGGTGGAAAACTCAATCAAGTAAAAGATAACTTTTTTTTTTCTTAGTAAACTAGCAACATAAGTCTAAAAAGATTAAATAATATTTTTTTATATATTTTCCTGTTATGTACTGTACTTTTTGGTTACGCTAAAGGTCCACTCCCATATTATTAGCAAAGCAAGTCATTAAGCCAGGTGTGATGATGTCATGCATGATTCTTCTATTAAGTATGAAAGGGATGGGATGATGTTGAATTTTGACCTGTTGCTTAAAGTTATCATTCATGCTGCTAGAGTTTTTTTTTAAGTTTTTCATTCTATTTGAATCTTAGAACCATTTTTTTTAAGCTTTCTTTTTTCATCGGGGACCCCCTAAGAAATGTGTTTAAAATGGATGAAGGACCATATCAAAAGCTTTGACGCCATTTCACAATGGTGTCGAAGCTTTCAAATGGCTGCCTCAGCGAAACAGGCCATATTGGTCCATTTGACAAGTATACTTCTACAATTAAAGTTTAAAGAATTACATTTTAGAGCAGGAGAAATAGTATCTATTTCTTTTGTAACCTAAAATGAATCTTAATATAAACAGTGGGGTTTTTCTCTTCAAAAACGGTTTACTACATATTACATTATATTAAAGAACCTCTCTTCTTAATATTTATTTGTCTCACACACAAGATATAATTTTAGCTGCCAAACTGCCATTAATAGAAATTAAATATTTGTAACAATGTAATGAAAAATGATAGCAGGTTAAATGCCATGTCAGAAACTATAAATGTAACCCATTGCTATCAAATCAGAATTTACTTACCAGAACAGAGATTGAGGGTATAGAAATTAATTTATGGCAAGAGCACTTAATTATGGCTCAATGACATCCACATAAATTACTAGCTCCATCCTCCTTTTGATTCCATTAAGTATTGCATAAAGAAGCGTCCACTTACAGTATGATGACAATGAAGTGATTGGTGCCATGGTTTTAATGTTTGTTTAATTGAGTTCATGTTCATGTCAAGCCTGCGACTGATTGTGGAGGTATTAGTTACTAGACAAGATTAAAGTGGTATTGTCTCAATTTCTGTACAATAAAATGTTTAGAGCTGATACATGTGTTGCCATATTTATCATTATAGTTGTGCGAATGTCTTAAATTTGCTTTGCAAAATTAGTCTCATTCTTTTATAGAATTTTAACAACAATTTTCTTGAACGTTCACATTGGGACTTTGCAAAAATAGTATTCGGTACAACAGAATAAAACAATTGGCAATTCTGTATGAGTTCTGGCTTGATGATGATGATGATGATGATGATGACAGAGGAGGCGGTGGACACTAGTGGGTGCTAATGGTGGTGGTGGTGGTGGTGAAATGCCATGGGCAGGATGGCACTGGTGGCAGCTCACAGTCAGCTCAGCACACAGCCAGCCAGTTAATACATTGTAATTTCATTTGGGAAAGTAGTCACAACCAATAATTCTACATAATCTGTCAATTATAATAATCTGCTTCCTCCTCAGAAGATAGTGACATGGTGACTGAAATAACATAATCGTGGGAAATAAAATGTTTATTCATTTTAATGAACGTACGCCTTTCCACATGGATACTAGGCAGATTGGTTCTAAATTCTGTTACGATAGCCTCTGCTGTGCTGAACACTTGTGGCTGGTGCACAGCAGAGGCATTTTAATTCCATGCATACCAGTTCATGCAACAATTTTGTTTACACCCAGAGTTTGGGAGAGAGATGAGTAGTGTCATGCATGTATGCCTCTGAAGCACAGAAGAAAAGTATGGCACAACAGACTTCCTGCAAAAATATATATTTATTTTACCATGCACAGCAGCCTTTTTCAAGGTAGAGGCCTTTATAAAGGATGCCGTGTTCAGCCAAATGTTTATTTTTTTAAATAAATAATTTTTTTCCCATTTTCGACTCTGCTTCTGACTGATTTCCATGAGGACGATAAAGAGGGAACCCCTTAAAAATCGGGCATCGGCAGTTACACCTGACAATATATACTAAGAAGGATTGCCCAGGAAAGCTTCTATTCTTGATGCACGTATGCCTCCGACATGTTGAACCATGTCCTCCTTTCTTGCCATCATAGTGAGGTAACATGTCCCAGAGACAACTACTTTGGCTATTAGTAACACTACCACCACCAAGCCCTTTCCCATGCTCCGACTGTATGTACAAATATTCCTTGAGGTAGATGCATAACTGCATCAATTAATACTATCAGGAGTACCCATATGCTTATTGCTTACTACTTCGAAGTGATGGTTCTGCTCTTTTAGCAGTCACCCCTTGCCTCCTTTAAATTTGATGAATTTGACCATACTGTAGCCCTTAACTTTCCTCGTCCATCAACTCTTTCACTCTAGAAAGAAGTCTCTCCCTGTACTGTACTGTTCCTTGAAGTGAAAGGCTACAAAGGTGGGCTGAAGATATTCCTCATTAGTTTTAATGGATACTAAACAGGGATCATTTCTCAAGAAAACGAGCATGGCACCCACCAGCCTCACCAGTCCACAATTATCATTAGTCTCACACATTTACAGCATGCCAAAAAAGGGTCCTATCTTTAATGAATAATGAGTGTAAGGATTTGGCTCATGCAAGCATTGTTACAGCTTAACATAACAGTGTCCTCCTCATAAAGCTTCAGTTTCTCACACAGCACCACCATCAGATGCCACTAGTTGGGCAACAGGTATGTCTCCTCTAAAACTTTGGAGAATTCCATGATGTAATAAAAATGTACAGCTTTGTGCTGCTGATAGAGCCACTCTAGCCTGTACAGACTTGAGTTCCAAGTGGGTACCTCTGTTTTGAACTTATGGTATGGCAGGTTATTTGAGTGCTGCAGGCGACAATGGGAATTGCAAGCTGTTTAGGAGAGGCTAAGGTAGACACAGATTTATCAATCTCTGATAATATTTTCTGTATTTCCTCACACTGCTCCAAGAAACAGTTAACTACCATGTTGAGCACATGGGTGAAGCAGGGAATGTTAATCGTGTTATTATGATGTAATGCTGCCACTAGGTTGGATCTATCATCTCTTGCCACTATATCAATCTCCTCATGAAAGGTTATTATATGGGCCTTCTATTCAAAGCCGTGCATACATAGAATATCATGCCTCCAATAAGTGCTGCCTCTGACTCTCAGTATCACTAACAACACCATCTCCATATCTCATCCACTTTTGCAAGGGGGATGGAAGCATACACAATGGGGGGTGACAGTCATGTATTCTGTTCTGTCATGTCCACTAGTTCACCATGTCATCAAGAGCTCAGCCCACTAATCTACATTCTCTTGGAACATTCTTTTTAGACAAATATATTCCTTATTGTGTATTTTCCAGCGAGGCTTAGTGCATTTGAGTAGATCCCTAGAGCTTTTGCTCTATACAAAGCTAAAGGGCAGCATGTTAACTGCAAACATTTTGGCCAATTTACCATACAGCATGAGAATCCTATGGTATGAGCGATGGTATGTGTGTACCCTATCAAAATCAGAGGTTGGTGAAATGGATTAGATATAATTGGTCCAAGTCTTTATCTACTGCCAGAACACTTTTAACCCATGCTTATGCTGCCCAATTCTAGTATCAGCTTCTGCTGGAGCAGCCCCCATAGCCTCATCATCATCACTACTATTGCTTAGTCTACCAGTGCCACGTACATCGATCATCATTACATCATTATGATGGCCTTCAATACTAAATCCCTCTGAGTCACCTGATTAATTACAAGGAGTTGAACCCTCCCACCACACAACTGTGCTACTGCTTATGTCCTTTTTAGAGTTTAAACATCTTTGCCATGTAGCCTTATGGTGACAGTTATGTGCTCTATAAGTGCCAAGGTACCAGATCAGTGCCTGCTTTCCCCCCGTCTCACAATGGCACTGCACAAAGTGACTACACCCTCATCCTTTATCTTAAAAAAATCCAAACTTTTGATCTTTGAGTAGATGAAGAAACGGGTGAGTCCTAGAGGGTACTACTGGAAGCTTCCCTGCTTCTCCTCATACTTGTGCCATCTACGGGTGCACCGACGAGTATTCTAAAACTTGCCTTGAACTTGCCTTGGAAAATCTGGGGCTATCACCAACAAGATCCAGGTACATGCTGGGTACACAATGCAACATTTCAGTGACATTTCTGCAGAGACTAATGGCCCATTGGATTAACACAGCAGGGATCCCTGGTAGTCCCATTCAGTATGAATGGGACTGCCAGGGACTCCCGCTGTTAATCTGATGGGACATTAGTCTGTTTGCAGAAATGTCACTGAAATATTGCAGCATGTACCCAGCATGTACCCAGCATGTACCTGGGTCTTGTTGGTGATTGCCCCAGATTTGTTTTAGAATACTCGTCGGCACTACAGTATGCTGAGCCTGCCACCTACTACAACATATTCATCATCATCACGATACTCCCCCTCTGCTACCTTCTCCTGATCAACAGTTTCATTAGGTGTAATACTGTGTGCTCTTACTGAGATTGTATTGCCTTTGCCCTGAGTGCCATTACCAAGGCCACGCTCTTTTGATGGTGCTGATGACAAATTATGTAGCAATGATTGCTGCTGCTTAACAGTATGCTCTTTCTGAAAGTGACGATGGTGTTTATGGTGGCTTGTTACTTACAAATATTGAATATATATGCATTGGAATTCTCTTTTTCTGTATACTGCTAATAAAAGGAACATTAGTGACACTGGTTGTGGTGACCGTGGCTGCCTGCTACTTCCATTGCCAAACCAATTGCTTCCATAGTCAACTCTATCCTGTCCGCAGGCCATATCCCTAAGTCCTGGAAAGCTGCCAGAGTAAACCCAATCTTCAAAAGTGGAGACAAAAACACTGTCTCAAACTACAGGCCAATGTCCCTTCTCCCAATCCTATCCAAACTCATAGAAAAATGTGTCCACTCACAATTGAGTGATTACTATAACAAGACAATTTTTCCTAGCCAATTCCAATCTGGCTTTCGCACCAAACACTCTACCGTAACTACCCTGCTAAAAGTTTGCAATGAAATCCAGTGTGGAATGGAACGGGGTCAACTCACTGGTGCAGTATTCCTAGATTTTGCAAAGGCTTTTGATACTGTTGATCATGCTATCCTGCTTAACAAACTCCAGAGCTCTGGAATAGGGAAGCATGCTTTAAACTGGTTTCAGTCCTACCTATCAGGTAGATCCCAACATGTGTCCATTTCTGGCTCTAACTCTAACCGCCTGGATATCACCTGTGGTGTCCCGCAAGGCTCTGTTCTGGGGCCCCTACTCTTCTCAGTGTTCATCAATGATCTTCCCACAGCTTGTCAGGAAGCCTCAATACACATACTTTAGTCTGACTTTTTCAGACTCGAAAACTGGATTTCCCAAAACAAACTGGTTTTAAACACTGACAAGACTGTAACAATGGTATTTGGGACCAAGACTAAATTTTTAAAGCTTCCAGCGACTGAGCTCCAGATTAGAACCAACACTAACACCACCCCAACTCCTGTTACTAGTTTTAAATACCTGGGCATATGGTTTGACTCCCACTTAACATTCGGGATGCACATTGATATCCTGACAATCAAGACCTATGCCAAACTAGGGGTACTTTACAGGAACAAATCCTCCCTAAGTCTCCTGGTCAGAAAACGTTTCGCACAGCAGATGCTAATGCCAATTTTTGACTATGGAGACATAGTATATGGCTCAGCACCTCAAACCCACCTTAGCAAACTTGACACCCTCTACAATTCAATTTGTAGTTTTGTTCTCCAATGCAACTATAACACACATCACTGCGAAATGCTCAAAGAACTAGACTGGTCATCACTCGAGTCTACGCGCAAAGTTCACCTTTCCTGTCTTGCCTTCAAATTCTTTATGGGCAAGCTACCCAGCTACCTGAACAAGCTCCTCACCCCTACCACATGCAGCACTTATCACCTGAGATCAGACTCCAAAAGACTGTTCATGGTCCCAAGGTTCAACAAAGTATCCGGCCGCTCCTCCTTCTCTTACTGTGCACCCAAAAACTGGAACAACCTACCAGAGACTCTTACATCCACCACCAGTTTAAGTTCTTTCAAATCTAAGGCTGACACACATTTTAATGTGGTCTGTAACTGTTTCATACGCCCATAATATGTATTACCTTTAACTGTGCATGCAATGTCTTGTATATAATATATACCCTGCTCATTTTTGTAACTGTATTTGTAACCATGTATTATTTGTCTTAACTCTGTGCCCAGGACATACTTGAAAATGAGAGGTAACTCTCAATCTATTTCTTCCTGGTAAAATATTTTATAAATAAATAATTAAATAAAGTGATCGACTATCATCATCAGCAGCATCTTCACTGCTACTACCAACAACACTAACAGTCGTGGTAACACCAATGATCACGTAATCACCTCCTCCACTACAGTACCATCATCACACGCACTACCAACATAACGCTCATAATCATCAGCAATAGCAGCTCCATCTACCTTCTGCAAATCTTCCTCTGATTAATCCCTTCTCTCTCCACCTCTTCAGCATCTTGAAGTATAAGAGCCAGTTCAGCATCCATCTCTGGATGCTTTGCTGAGGAATACGTATCTGACTCAGACCCTTCCCTTACAAGTAGTTCTGCTGGTGCAGTTGAACACCCAGAGTTTGACACCTGTCTAGATTTAGAAAAATACTCTGTCTTACAGTTTTCCTCCTCCTCTCCCTCTCTGTGGTCTGGACACTCTACATCAGCCTGTGATTAACTGTGGGAGATCATTCAAAGACCAGTTCTTCCCTCTCACTCACACTAACACGTCTGCATACTCTGGTAAAGATAGCTAATCTCTCTAAAACACTTCAAAAAGTGCAAGCAACATGAAGTTATTTACAGACAACCTGTTCCACCCCAGTGCCTTGTTTGTCCCCCATAATTTCCAAGAGGGGAGGATGCTAATAATGGTGATACTAGCATTGGGGATTAGGATGATAATGATGCCAATAAAACCTTCCCTTTAAGTTTTATTTCTCTTAGCACTAGAAGGTTGATGCGGCTCAAGTACAATTGCTGATTTTGCAGTTGTACCAGTACGTCCAGTTACTATTTAGTCAGGGTTCGAAATTTAGAGGACATAGATACAATAAATCAGTGATTGACCAAATATTGGTCATAATGAAATAGTGGCAGGGTAAGAAATTATACAATGATTTAAAAGTCTTGAGGCAAGAATGTATTTATAACAGAATACAAAGGTATAAAGAGGAAGGTTTGGAAGAGAATGGAATTTGAAAAACACAGGAAGTTCTAAAGAGTCCCAAATAAACATACATATAGAGGAAGATAAAAAGTGATATTAACTAGTAATTGACTATTGAAATAACAAAAGGGGACATTGGATAAGAACAAAGCATTACAGAGATATACTGTGGGCACTATAAGGAAAACGCTAGGGTAAAAGAGTTTAAAAGTGCACTATCTCCTGCATGTTTATTTTTTTATGATTTAGTCACATTACTATACAGTAAGACGTCTATTTTCCCCTCTCTAGGTACAGTATATCCCTGCTCGCTGATTTTTTTTAAAAGTTGTATTTTATTCCTCAAAACAGAGCCCAGAATCTAAAATTAATTTGGCTGCTAAGCCTTTTCCACTTAAAGGTAATTTCTATACCATCCTAAATGCCAGTTCTGGCATTTTTAAGCTGAAAATCAGACTTTAATGGGGATATTTGGCCCAAAACAGCTGCTGTTTTGGACAATGTTGAATGTACCCCTTAGTAACATTAGTAGACCTTCAAGAACTTTATCTAAGAGGATAAATATAAGATTTTTTTTTCTAAAAAGACCCTTTCATGCCTTCATGGAAAACAGCTACAGTATGTGCTGCCTGGAGGAGGGAAGAAAGTGAGAATAAACAGCAGAAAGTGCCACGTGAACACTCTACTGCTGGCTTGGAGCTTTATAACTACAGTACAAATGTACATAAAATATATATATTTTTTAAAATAGCTTATATTGGGTGAAACTATACCTTCAGAAAAAGCAAAAGGGCACAGCTTGAGAGAATGAAAATTAATGCAGAGTGTGATGAAGGAAAGATGGTGGTTAGCAAGGCAGCTAAGAAGGTACAGAGATAAATAGAAAAAATCCACTTGGTGGCCCCAAGTTCGGCAGTCTGACCACATGGACAGTTATTTTATTTATAAAATGTTTTACAAGGAAGTAATACATTGAAAGTTACTTCTCGTTTTCAAGTATGTCCTGAGCAAAGAATGATGATAATACACGGTTGCATTAAATGAACAAAGGTTATACATTCAATTTACAGACATTTCATGGACAGGTAGAGATAATATGATTATGGGCATACCGGTACGTAACAGCTACAGACAAGATTAAAATCTGAGACATCTGAAGTCTTGAGGTGGTTTTGAGAGCCTCTGGTAGATTGATCCAGCCATGAGGTGCACGGTAAGAGGAGGAGCAACGGGATTCCTTGTTAAACCTTAGAACCGTGAACAGTCTTTTGGAGTCAGATCTAAGGTGATAAGTGCTGCTTGTAGTACGGGCGAGGAGGATGTTCAGATAGGTGGCAGCTTGCCCAGAATATATTTCAAGGTAAAACAGGAAAAATATACTTTGCGTCTGGACTCAAGTGATAGCCAATGTAGTTCTTTGAGCATTTTGCAGTGTGTGTTGTAATTACATTGTAATACAAAGCAGCATATTGAGTTGTAGAGTGTGTCTAGTTTGCCAAGGTGAGTTTGGGGTGCTGTGCCATATACTATCCCCCCATAGTCTATAATTGGCATTAGCATCTGCTGCACGATGCGCTTTCTGACCAGCGGACTTAGGGAGGATTTATTCCTATAAAGTACACTTACTTTGGCATATGTTTTGGATATCAGAGTATCAATATGCAGCCCAAATGATAAGTGGGAGTCAAGCAAAATTTCCAGATACTTAAAACTAGTGACAGGGGCTAGATTGGGGTTAGAGTTGGTTCTGATCTGTAGCTCTGTCGTTGGAAGCTTTAGAAAGTTAGCCTTAGTCCCAAGTACCATCAATACATTTTTGTCTGTATTTAAAAACAGTTTGTTTTGGGAAATCCAGTATTCAAGTCTTGAAAAATTAGATTGAATATGTGTTCAAGATCAGTGAGGCTACGGCTATGTGCAAAGATGATTGTGTCATCTGCATACATGGGCTTTGAAGATGCATTACATGCTGTAGATAGATCATTAATGAAGATTGAAAAGAGTAGGGGCCCGAGATCAGAGCCTTGCAGGACCCCATAAGTGATATCCAAGGGGTTGGAGTTAGAGACCGAGATAGATACAAATTGGGATCTATCTAATATGTATGAGTGAAACCAATTTAAAGCATGAGTCCATATTCCAGAGCACTGAAGATAACATGATCAACAGTATCAAAAAACTTGGAGTGGTTTGGACGAAAGCCGGATTGAAGTTTGCTAAGAAAATTTGTCTTGGAATAGTAATCACTTAATTGGGAGTGGAAACATTTTTGCATGACTTTGGATATTATTCGAAGAAGAGAGATTGGTCTGTACTTGGAGACACGGTATTTGTCCCCACTTTTGTAGACTGGGACAACTGTAGCAGTTTTCCAAGTCTTTGGAATATGGCCTGAACACAAAATAAAGTTGCCATGGATAATAAAATCAAACCGCGCTCTTGCTTCCTAAAAGGATCTTGTAGTAGATCAACTCTTCCCTCTTGCTGCTGGTGTGATGTGAAGGCACCCCTCCTCCACCAGTGCCGTCGTGGGATGGCTCCAAAATTCAGATGTCAATGAAAAAATAAACACACAAATAATATACATAAAATTCAGATGTCAATGAAAAAATAAACACACAAATAATATACATAAAAATACATTGAGGTGAGAAGAAAGAAAAGGGGGAGAGGAAAAAAGGGGGGGGGGAATAGGCAACCAAGGGGAAGGACGGGGGGGGTGAAAAGGGAGGGGAGGTGAAAAGGGAGGGGGGGAAAGGGGGAAGGGGGAGAAGGGGATGGAAAGGGGTGGGGGAAGAGGGAAGGGGGAGGGGGGATAGGAACCAAGAGCAATAAATGAAATTGAAAACCTGAATGATCATATTACAAACATTACTCCCCATCTATCTCATGCGCAGCTTCAAATTCCACTTTGTTCTGCCCACGTATTGCAGTCCACAACTGCACTGCAGTATGTACACTACATACGTATATTATTGTATGTACTATTGTGATCAAATGTGGTCTTGTGATATTATTGTATTATTGCCTGACTTTTTATGTTTTTATCATCTACACGGGTGGCCTTCAGCAGTACATTAACTTAACACTCCCTTTAAAATGTTATCACTATTTGATTATTTTTTATATACACTTTATTATATATTTATACAATGACACACATATTTATGCTATATTATACACCATGTACTACTAGATGAGTGATATACACTCTCTTATTCTTGCTGCTGCACTGCACTTACAGTGCCCGCTATGCATATTGAATAATTAATTATTTAATTGGGACCTCGGAGTGACTGTATAAAAGGCCCCCCTGTAGGTATCCTAAACACCGCCTGATGAAGCACTGTATCGTGTGAAACGCGTTGCGGAGTTCACCCAGTGCTATTGGTACACAGACATTTGGTAGAACAAGCTCCAGCTCTCCCACAAGCAGTTAGAGACTTTTCCTCCTTGCTCGAGTGAGATTTATGCTGGAGAATCGGCGATTGTGGTGGGCTACTAAACACGGGTCCTGCGAGAAGCCGCAACCCGGAAGTGACAACAGCGTGGTGCCGAGCAAGCCAGCCCCAGTGCGCGGGACTGATCTGTAAGCCTCAGCACCTACCCCCTGCGCCTAGGAACCCATCTGGACTGTTACCTAAGCACTGCTCTACTGGACTTATATATTCCTATATGTAAGTTTTTACTTGTTATTTTATTTAATTGTTTTTTATAAATCTTGACCCTTGGTGCGCTTCTGTGTTTATTTTTTCATTGACAAAATAAAGTTGATTAGGGAGGCAAGGGGTATAGCACTGGCTGGGGCACTGGCATAGGAACTTTGATTGCAGTAGGTCAGGCCCACATTAGCTGCTTAGTTTGAAAGTTTAGAGCACCTGTGTAATTTCCTCTTCAGATACTGGGACAAATTGGACATTTTAAGCACTGTTGGGAGGGGCGAAGCTATAAGGATTCTCCCAGGTTGAGCTTCATGATTGTAGTTAGGGTTGCGCTTTGATAGTGGGGAAGTAGCATACCCTACAAAGTATTCATTGCATACGTTTGAAATGTCAGTGTAGTGTTATCCTTTTTTATATTAGATGGTTGTTGATAGCTAGAAGGCTAGAATATATTGTTGATGGCCTTCCACAAGTTTGCTGGGTTTGATGTATTTTTATAAAGATTGTCAAGAGTAATATTGGGGTTTTGCATGTATTGTTTGCCAGGTGGATGAATTCTGCAGGCGTCTGTAGTTATTAAGATCCTTGGTAGTACCAGTTACTTTGTGTCTTTTCCACATGGTTTCCCGGAAATGGTAAAGTGCAATAAGGTAGTATGTAACATATGGAAGGTGGGCCCCCGTACTCTTATTCTGCATAGCGAAGCATGGGTATCACAGAGTTTTAAAACTCTGTTTAGAAATAAACAAGCGCAGAATCAGAGTCAGATAGCAGGTTGATTCTGTGCCAAGGGCAGTAAGGTCAGCCAGAAATTGTTGGGAGTTAAAGTTTCGAAATTTTACAGTGAGTAGAACCTTAGGGCTTGATTTGTGTGGTCTGATGTTCCATACACAGTACACTATTGCAAGGTCAGTGAAAACGTCTGGTAGAATACTAGTGGATCGAATTCTGTTGGCACAGGAGGATAGAATCCAATCTATCAAGAAATGGTTGCCAGAGTTTAGGTTTGTCCTTGTGGGTTGGGAAATTAGTTGAATTAAATTGAGGTTTAAATCCCCAAGAACTAACAGCTCAATTTTCCCAGTTAAGACTCAGGTATAGCAAAAGAAGGAGAATGGAGAGACAGGAAATTAAAGGAGTAAAAATGGAATTTGGTAGAATGGAAGCTAAAACAGGGTTAGTTTGCAAAAAAAGGGAGAAAGCAGGGAGTACAATAGAGAGTTCAGGATCTGGGAAAAGACGGAGGAATATTTTTTGTGTTGAAAGCTTATACTTTTTTTTGCTTATTTTTAGTAAGCAATGAAGGAACAAAAAAACCCATAAAAAAACTTTAAAGGAACATTAATCAATAGGGATTTTGTAGAAGAATTGTGCCTTTCTACACTCTACCTCTTCATCCATCAACAAAATTGCCTTTGATTATGGGCCATGGCCCGGGTCCCTAGCATAATGATATAAAATAACAAAATATTTTGTTAGCTACAGAAGTTGAGATGAAAAAATGACAAGAATACGATAGTAGACACATACTAAACAGTAGACACATTTTAAATGTAATGATTAAGATATGCATACATAAATTATGCACATAGTTTACTTCCCATGATCTGCACCAGTTATGTATTCATACATACACCAATTAGAATCTAAGAATAAATAAATGTGCAGCATATTTACTAGATTTAAAGAAAAAACAAGGTTTTTAATTTTAAAAATAAACACTGGAAACATTTAAATGTGTGTTTACTTATTCCAAATTTCTATCATCAGGTCTCTTTGGTTTACTTGACGCCCTGTCCTCATCATATGACATGTCTCTTGTTGCTTTGTGCAATCTCTCCATGTTCATGCACAAATATACATTTGTTACAAACCGTCTACAAAACTGTCCTTCTGAACTCCTCTCCGCAGTGTTTATTTTGCTTTTAACAGTTCAGCCCTTGTGTTCCTTTGTAATATTATCATGCACTACTCCATTATTGATATGGCACTTTTAGTTCAGATTTCACAGTGGTTCTACCCCAGTTGTTTTTTTTTCTGTCTCTTTCTGCGAGAAAATATGCAGAGGTCTATACTTGTGCTGTTTTATTGGACCCTCGAAAAGAGACAGTAAATAGACAGAAAAAAGTGTAAAGCTAGGCTTATGTATAATTTGCAGTATAATTTAAGGCTGTGTAACATCAAAAGCGTCATATCATAAGTGTACATCAAAAGTGTCTACAAGAGTTAATTTTGGAGGTGAAGATTAGAGGAAGATCTGGACTCTGCATTACAACGTTGCCACTGTGAGACATTAACTTTTAACATCTGTGATTTATTTGTACACTTGTATCCTCCAGTACCTTGGAACTCTCTCCTCCTGCATCTCACTATGCCCTCCCTATTTCTTTTTCTGTTTACTGTTTCCTCAATCCTTTGTGAGCATTTCTGTTCTCTACAACATCTCCACTCCCCACTGCATCATTATTTATACACCTCTCTCCCAACAGCTTCTTTACCCCTCAATAAAAAAACACCAACACAAATCCTCTATTCACACCCTCTATCTACTCCTTCCTGCTGCTGGGGATCTTCCCTAAGCCTGAAGCCAGACATACACACCTGATCTCACTCATGCCTCCCTGACACCTCTTCCCCTGTAAATGGTGTTAACCTTTTCATTTAACACTGACTAACCTTAAATTTTACCCCACAAATCAAGCTTCCCAATAGCCTGCCCTCATGGCTAATGTCCCACACTCAGTCACTCCTACCACCCATTGTGACCAAGCACTGCCATCTACAGCACTTACTCCCTCACCTGCTATCTCTGTAAGTTTCCCATTAAACCTCTTAAATTGTAAACTCTTCGGGCAGGGATTTCCTTTCCTATTGTCTGATTTTTCTGCACTTATTGTATAATTATAATTCCCTGTACTGTATTCTTTGTGAAGCACCGAGTACACTTTTGGCGCTATATAAATAAAGACATACAATACAATACAATGTATTAAGATTTAAGACACAACTCAAGTATATTTGAGCTGCATTTAACACAATGTGTATTTACTTTAGAAAGCCAGTGGAAAAAATAAATCCATCAAATGTGTAAAGTCAACGTTAAAGATTAAATTGTAAAGAGTGCATAAAATATAAAATGTATCCATCACTGTAAAAGCTTTTAGATATATTTCAAATCAGTGAACTCTTTAGGGGGTAGCAATGGCCAGTGCTGGTGCAGAAGAACACTTTGAATCCCAAATGGTTTCTAAAAGCATAGATACTGTATGAAATCAGATTTATTATTACAAACTACAGGAGTACTTTAACAGCACACCCACTGTGTGAGTTTTTAGAACTGAATTCATTTTAAACTTACACTTGTGAAATATATTTGCAGATGATCAGATTTTGCAATCCAGTAATCGCTTTTCAAAAGGCAAATTACTACATTGTGTATGAATAATTTTCCCACGCAATTTTTACCTAACCAAACCAAAGGCTCTAAAAATGTAACATTTGACAAAGAAGAATCGAATTGTACTGGCAACTATTGGAAGGTTCACGGTTTTGTTATTTTCCGAAAATTATGACCACACAAAGAATATTTAGAATGTTCTAGTATTTTAAATTAGACCAAAATACAGATGTAGCGAGACTTACAGTCTCTGAAGATGGTGCTGCTGCTGTCGCATTATGGGGGTTTCCATGCTTCCATATCGGACCCCCTGCAGCGATACACCAACAGCACAGTGGCAGTCACTTCCAGTGGGTGTTAGAGAACCACAGGGATACATTTGCAGTATACCAATATCAAGCAACATCTCTTATTTACTATTTCAGTCCACGTTTTTCAATAATCCTTCACATTTAGAGATTAGAGAAATCATATACATTTTACAATGTTCAGCTATTGCCAATGGATCTACATATTGTAGTAGTATAGAAGCAGAATAGAAAATAAAATACTGAGTCAACCATTCACTAAAAAGGGGGACGCATAAATATTGTGTTTTCGCCATACATAGGCTCATTTTTCCTAAAAGGTGCATTGCATTAGCACGTCTTAACTCCTATCCAAATATATAGGTGTTAGGACGTGCTAAAGCTTAGCACCTTTTTATTGCACATGGGCCATACTAGTTAAAGCCCTTGCTGTAATGCATCCAAATCATTAAAAAAAAAAAAAGTTATAGCCATCTATGTAAAAAGGCAAAAGTGCTGCAATTCTAAGGCAAAAAAATGACACCAGATGTAACAAACCAAACAAAATACTGTTTTCAATGTGATTTATTAACTTTAATATGTCTGGTGTAGTTATTTTTTTTTTTACCTCAGTACTGCACCACTTTGATGCCATTATACATAGGAACAAAAATAATCTCATATACAGTATGTTGTGAGGTGCAAGATGTTGAATTGTACTGGCATTTGTGGTTCAGAAATATTATTTAAATGAACGAGAGAGATTTTTCTTTGATAGAATACAAAGTTGCTAATATATCAACCCAAACACATCTTCATACAACTCATGGATATACACACCTGTGCACAAAAAGGTGCACATCTGAGAAACAAGTTAAATGCAAGTCATTTAAATATAGCTTGCATATCAAATTAGCATATATCTCAAAGTGAACTCTAGTGAACAATATCGAAGTGAACTCTAGTGGCGAAAGGAGGAATTGCATGCTCACGTCTGGTTCTTTAAAGTTAGGCAAACGCAACTTTTTTGGACAAATTCCCAAAAGTGCAACCATGGAGAAAAAACAAACTTTTTGCAGCGGATTCAAACTTTGTCGAAAAGTTTGCCCATCTCTAAATGTTACTGGACTGAAATAAAATTTTACTCTGTAGCACCCCTGGGGAATTTCTACTTAAGGGGATAATGGTCCCTAGAGGGGTTAACTGCAGTATAGCTACAATGTAACAGCCTCCCATCACATGGTGGAGAGTTGCTGGGCAGAAACCTAGTCACATCCACTTTGCAGAAGGTACCCCGTGATGTCATTAAGTAAGGATACGAAGTAGAGTCCTAACCCCTCACCTAGTAGTTATAGTGACTAGTGATGTCACTATGGGTATATATAGTGGGTATGAAAGATTCTAGATCAGATCCCAGGAGGAAACCAAGATGGGTGATCTCATTGTAAATAATGTAAGTCTTGTGAGTTTGTAACTATGTGTGTTATTATCAGGACCCCCTTTGTTATTTTCCAGTTTAGGGAAAGTGTCACTCCTAAATACTTGGGCCCCTCTATATGGTGTTCTTGTAATAAAGACTACGAAAAGTTCCTTGCGCCCTCTGTCATTTCTTCTAATGCTTACAGTACCATACCAGCCCTGCATGAATGCCAGCACACTGAGAAACAAGGTAAAGGAGTCGCTGATCATCACTAGCACATAAGCAACACCTGAATAGACATTGGATCACTTTGGTGTGGCCCTCTTCTGTTTGGAATAGGTGTTACAATTAAATAAAAGCAGAAAGAAAAAATAAGCAATATGAAGGAAATCAGTCATTTAATTTGGTGTGTGATAATGCCAATAGCATGATAGTCTAAAGCAGGGGAGCGCAAACTTTTTGTGATGCGCACCCTGTTTCTCTCCCCCCAGCTTTTGCGCCCCCCGCCTACCTTCAGCCGCGTCAGATGATGCTGTGGGGTCATGTGATGTAGCGCGTCACGTGACCCGCAACGTAATTTGACCCGTGTGACGTCGCGCCACATGGCCACGCGTCCGAGATCGGCTCAATCCCGGTAAGTAAACAGTTACAGAGGCCTCACGCGATCCCCCAGCATTTAATTTAAATGCCTGGGGGAAGAGCGCGGGGCCTCGCCTCTGCAACTGCCCGCCCCCCCCCCCCCCCAGCAAAATCTCCCGCCCCCCACTTTGCGCACTGCTGGTCTAAAGGGTAATTAAAAACATCAGCAGCAACTAACCCAGAAAGATTGAAGAGATTGTTTGCTTGCCATGGAAGAGATATTTCCTAAAATACGATGAGATGAAGTCAAGTGAACAGATATTAATTACTATGTACACAAATTATATTAATTACTATGTACACCAATCTTTAGGCATATATGTGCCACTGTGACAGAAAAAGAAAGAGAATGCTAGAATCATGCAAATATGGAGGAGAGGTAGAGTCAGATCTATTTTTGTGGGTGAACTCACAGAAACGCAGTTCAAGCACCTTTTATCCTAAGCTCCAGCACTTTACTTAGGAATCAACAAGACATCCCATATAGTGATTATGAAATTAATAATGAAGCATTTCAATAGCAGTCGCTCCTACGAACTACTGTGGCCAAGCACTGCCATCTACTGCACTTATTCCCTCACCTACTGTGTCTGTAAGGCCCGTAATATAGTGGACGCGCGCGCGGCAGTTACACTTGGCTGTGGTTAGCCAGTCATTGTATACTAAGGCCGTGCGCGCACACGGCAGTGAGCGTGAAGCCAGGCGATAGGGGAGAAGACTCCGAAAAGTAAGTATTCGCACCACTACCACAGTATGTATGTGTGTATGTGTTTTTACTGTATGTGTGCACAATATTAATAAATAATTTATTCTCACAGCATGTCTTTTTTTAATTTTTAACACACACACACACACACACACAGCTTCACCAGTGACACACACACAGTGACACACACACACAGTGACACACACAGTATCTTCCAAGCTTATCGCTCACAGCAGCACGGACCATACACACAAAACGTGTGCGTCGCATGCGCGAGCGTTCACACAGGCGCGTGCCTACTATATTGGTGGCCTAAGTCTTCCAACATTCCACTTAGATTGTAAGCTCCCGGGGCAGGGATTCCCTTTCCTATTGTCTGACTTTGTTTCTGCATGTGACAGGGTGACTAAACGTCACCAGCCCCATGCCTGGCAGACCTATGTATAGGTCGGCAGTGCAGCAGTGACGAGGTTAACTTTCAGGTGAGAGGTCTGGTTAATTAGTCTGATCCCAGCTGCCTCATCAAGGAGCCTTATAACCCCCAGGCATGTACACACATGCAGGCAGTCTGAAGCATGGAGATACACTGAAACTCTGGAGGGAGAACAGCTTGATTTAAGGTCTTTTTTCTGGGACAGTTTATATGATGCTAAATTGTTTCTGTGGAGTTTGAACAAAAAGGGCCAAGCCCTGCTCAGGACTTATACTGCTTTACGTTATATATTCTGAAGAAAAGCTCTTGTTATTTTTGTGTGCCATATTTTGAGGCTCAATAAAAAAGCCTTATCAAGAAAACCCGCGTGTGGTTTCATGTACCCTGCAACACTGCACTTACTGTATTATAATTCTTTGCACGGTATTGTTTATTTTGTAAAGCACTGAGTACACTTTGGATGCTATATTAATAAAAATATACACACATACATACAATTATTAGGAATGTAGTGGGATGCCAACTAGGAGTAGAATAATACTTTTTGTACCACATCACATTTCTTTATTTAAAGTTACATAGTTACATGTTGAAATGTTTACTGCAGTTTATATATAAATTAATGTTCCTTTGCTTAGAGTTTCAGCTAAATTGTGGGAGTGGGGAAGGAAATACCTGGAAAATATGCAAATTTAAAGCATTAGAATATACTTAGCATATTTAGCTTAATTCCCAGGTATGTTAGATCTCAGGTGTGTTCATAGTTCTTGCCACGTGTTGTAGGAGTGTCAAAAGGAGTGTTTGAGGAGGAATGAGTAGGATGACCATATTTTTCCCGGGACAAACCAGGACAAATGTCGCGCATGCATGGCCGTCATGGGACATTTGATAACATTTCGGGACACCAGGACGTATGGTCACCATATCAATGAGGTGAACATACGTCACTAAAGTAACACTTTCCCTCTCTTTCTCTCTGAAATGCACATTGACTTGATTAGCAAATCGCATGCAAATTGACTAATTCACTTTTTTTTGTGCCTGAAAAAGGGAAAATTTTGCATTGTTTGTATTAGGTTATACTGTTTTTTATTTGGACTAACAATTGATATTTTAGGACAAGGTTTCGAGAGTTCTCTCTTCTTGAGGTCACGGAAATCTGATTAATAAAATATTCCATGAGTTAAATAGCAAATACAATATAACCTGTGAGCACATTCACATGGTGTAAGGTTAGTAGAATCGGAGCAGTATATCATGTCTCTCCAGAAGGACTTGGAGAGACTGGAAACTTGGCCAGGTAAATGGCAGATGAGGTTTAATACAGATAAATGTAAGGTTATGCATTTGGGAAGCAAGACTAAACAGGCAAATTACAAGTTAAATGGGGATATATTAGGGGAATCCTTGATGGAGAAGGATTTAGGAGTGCTTGTAGACAGTAGGTTTAGCAATAGTTCTCAAAGTCATGCGGTATCTGAAAGGCAAACAAGATCTTATCTTGCATTAAATGGGCAATGGATGGAAGGGAAGTAAACAAAAGTAATAGTGTTACTTTTTTCTGGCTGTGCACCGGTTTTGTCTATCTGGACTCTACCCCAGCTGATCTTCGTGCCTGGGAGCACGCCCGTGATCGTGAGTTGTTACAAAGTTATAGTGTTTCTTGCAAGCCAGTTGTTCATACTTACATACGATTCCCTCCCGGTCTGGGTTGTTTAAATGGTGTTGATAGCACCATACAGCGGGGCATCCGCCATTGCTTCCCTTCCCCTTGGCTTAAGAGGTTTTCTCACTGACTTTGCATTTCACGAATCTGAGCAGACACTACAGCTGCTTTCATATTTAAAGGAACCATAACATTCCAAGTATACTTTCCTGTATATCTTAAAGGAATTTGGAGCACCGGATTGATGGACTATTATAGCCCACTTTCACTCAAATTAATAAAGGGGGTGGACAATCTAACTTATGGTGAGAGGCTAACTAAATTAGATTTATTTACATTAGAAAAGAGGTGTCTAAGAAGGGATATGATAAATATATACAAATATATTCGGGGACAATACAAGGAGCTTTCAGAATAATTATTCATCCCAAGGGCAGTACAAAGGACACTGGGTCATCTCTTCAGGTTGGAAGAAAAGAGATTTCACCAGCAAAAAAGAAAAGGGATCTTTACAGTAAGGGCAGTTAAATTGTGGAATTCATAACCCATGGAGACTGTGATGGCAGATCCAATAGATATGTTAAAAAAAAAAGTTGGACGTCTTTTTAGAAAGGAAAGGTATACAGGGATATACCAAATAGTAAAAAGTAAACATGGGAAGGATGTTGATGCAAGGAGTAATCTGATTGTCAATTCTTGGAGTCAGGAAGGAATTTATTTTCCCCTTTATGAGATATAATTAGATGATATTTCACTGGGGTTTCTTGTTTGCCTTCCTCTGGATCAATATAATGTAAGTACGGATATAGGATAAAGTATCTGTCGTCTAAATTTAGCATAGGTTGAACTTGATGGAAGCATGTATTTTTTCATCTTCATCTACTATGTAACTATGTAACATGCCTCAGACAGGTCTGCTTTTCACCATTACCTCTTAGCATGCTTCAACTGGAGCCTGGAATTCTGGGAAATGACATCCAAACAAAGTCACCTTCATATCCATTTTAACATGAACAACCCCTATAAGCTTATGCCTGCTGTATAACACAGCTTTTCTGTGCAGCCTGGGTTAAAGATTGAAATATGTAAAAAACCAAGATAACAATCTAATGCAGATGAAGTAGAGAAGGAATACTAATTAAACAGACAGAGCAATAAATGGATGAAAGGGATAGTGAGAAATACAGTAGGACCAAGCATGTTTTGCAAACTCAAGTAATGCTTCGCACATTTCTAATTGGACAGCATGGATTAGTGTGGGTGATTTTATGAAAAGTAATATCCCTAGATAAAGAATAATGGACAGATAACAGAGCTAGAATAAAGATACATACATACTGTGACATAGTACCTGAATATTAGACAGCTGTCTGTCTAATTTAAGGCAGAAAGTGCAAAAAAGGGAAAAATGATCCTTTTCACAGTTTCACATTTGCTGAGATTGTGGGATGGAAACTACAGGCCAGAGTTTACAGTGGTTCTGGTTTTCACTCACCTGCTCTCCTAATTGAGGAAGAGAAATATAGTGCAGTTAGTTTGGCTGCTTCAGACTCTCTCTTAGAGCCTGGAGGCTGGGAGGACGCTGCTCCCCATGATCCAGTTCGGGGTAGACGCCCCCCCCCCCCCACATGTTGCAGCACCTGAGTATCTATTGGGATGCTGTCCCCATCTGACAGTTAAGGACTCAATGCTATATCTGTGTGTTATTTAAAGTTGGTAACTAGCTTACCCAGCCAACACTGGCATAATAATGAAATAAAATTATATAAATAAAATTATTACATTTAATTCTACCTTCAATTGAGTTTTATATGAACAAATATTTTAGTAATGCTAAGGACACATGAGCACTAAGAATTTTTCTAGTAACAGTATCACATAAACAAATGCATTGTACCAGAAATTGAAAATTACAGGCAATTACTTGATATAGAATTTTTTTTTTAATTCGTTGTCAGGAAAACAGTTTGTATATCAGTAGGAGATGCAGACTTTTCCAGTGAATGCAGTAGGGGGGTCCTTGCAAAAAAAAAAAAAAAAAAAAAAAGGCTTCAGGATACAAATCAAATTCTGCTTGCAAACAAAATGGCTGCATGAAATCTTATCAAGACTATTTTCAATAACAGCTGTTAACACCAGAGATTGCCCCTGCCAAGAAAATGAAATGTAAGCAGGTACATTGGAAATCTGCCAAATGAGTAGAAATTAACGGTGTACTGATAACAAAACTACAAAAAAACAGCAACTGTGTACTCATATATTTTTTAATGTTAAAAAAAGGTAGGTGGGTAAGATTGGTCATAAAAAAAATTAAAAAAAGAGCTATACACAATAACCATATAGATGCCAAATGTACTAGATGAAATCTTGTGTGGGATTTGGTGATAATGTATTCCTGCCCATTTCTGCGGTACACATACCAGGCATTGCCTAAAGCCACTCCTTAACTTGGGCTGTTTCTGGAAATGACTTTCAATAAAACAGCCTAATGCACCACACGTCCATAATGTTTCTGCAATCAGATTACATTATGCCCAGTGTGACAGTCATGTTTTACAGCAGTTTAAGTCCTGTATGATGGTGAATAATTGCAGGTTTTCAGAAATATATATACTCAATAGACATCCATTTTAAAATCTACTTCTCTCTTAGGTCCAGATTCACAGATGTCTGTTAACTCAATGATAATAACGGGACGTTAGCAAAATATGTTATTTTCCCTGAGCTTAACGCATATCCACAAAGCTATTTATATACAAAAACAATGGGCGTTGTATACCTCATTAGCATAGGGTTAAAGTCCAATCAAGTTAGCAGCGCCTTGCATCAGCTTGAAACAGCATGACTCACATTAAGTATGGTGTTACGTCCATCCAAGCCCTGAAATATGGGGGAGAGGGGGAGAACCAAGTGACATATACCTCTCCAAACACACCTTTATAGAATATGTGGAGATATCTGTGAACAAGGACAATACCTGAGATACCCAAGATATATGCTAATTTAAGTATTTTAACTATATCTTGCATATCCAAATTAGCATATGTCCCAGATATATCTCATGTGTTCCTTATTGTTCAAAGGTCTCTCTCCATGTGTTGTACATAGGTGTGTTTGGGGAGATATACAAATCACATGGTTGTCTAGTAAAATAATGTCACTCATTTCAGGATTAGAGGATATTATATTATTAGAACTAGTTAATGCAATACCCTCTCCTTCCCTGTAAAAGAGCACTTAGCACTGAGCTTTCAAGATACCCGTCAGCACTCAAGGCAGCAATACTACATTCCCCCCTTTTTTTTCTTCTTATTTTCACATGTACATGTGACAAAGTATAATTCTACATTCTTACCTAAGCTGGCAATCGTTTGGTGCTCCTGTTATACAGTAAATCTGTAAAAATCCTGATTGTGTGCCTAACTAAATGGCCACCTTCTAACTGTGTACAATCTATGAAATGCAGCAGCTGATATGCAACATTATATTACTAAGTGTAACACATTATTGTTACAGCTTTCAGAGCAATATACAGCTCCGTTGCTGTGTTCCAAACAGCAGACTGTTTGTGATACTGTGTTGCCAAAGAGCAGAGCTCAAAAAGATGTGTGAGAGGAAAGATGTGTGTTTCAAAAGAGGAAGTGGATATGACTTTCTAAATAGTTGCTGTAACAACCAAAGGATGATCAATACAAGGGCTGCCAACAGAATGTTTGGGGTCCAGGACAAACTTGAAAAAGTTGTCAAAAAAAGTTTGAAAAGTTCCCTTTCATGTTTGTATTTCCCCCTTCTGATTTAACCCATCCCTCCTTCTCAGGCTGCAGCTTCACACACGAGTAGCTCACCAGTCCCTGGCCTAGGCTCTGCCCATCTACGGAGGCTCTGAAGAGGATGGGTTGTCGCCTCTGTGCTGCCTGCTTCACATGCCCGCTGCAGAGAAATGACATCTGCAGGAGGCAGGGCCTCTAAACCCACCTGTCCCGGGACAGCAGTCCTGGCTGTCCCCCTTTGTCGGCGGCCCTGATCAGTACATTAAAAAAATCTTTAAAAATGGCATTAGGAGTTAAAAAATGCAGACAGTATTATCTAATACTACAGAACTGATTATTAAAAAAAACATAGGATCTTTCACGTTTTGCTGCTTTACTGGGGAGTTTTAACTTAGGCTAACACATTTCTAAGTCAATAATAGACATCAGGGCCTTACTAGTTACTCCCCTTTCACTCCTAAATATTAAAGCTAGCAAACATTTTGTTTCTAAGATTGGTAGAGCCAAATTGTGCTATGTCTTTCACCAATACTGGAAGTTGATGTCAATGTGTAGATTAAGTATACAGGCATTTGTTTTGGTTGAACATATTTCACCAATTATTATGGAGATTCACGTTCACTGAAGCAATCCCTCTTTGCTGTAATGTGTAGGACTAAAGCAGATCTCTTTTAATTCATTGCAAACAATGGAAAAAGTTTATATCGTTTGATTTATCAAACCCCGCAAAACTGGTGCAGTGAACCAACCCGCATGTTTATCAAGTAACATATGTTGCTCTCCTTGGATATTATCAATCTATTGATTGTTGAGCATGGTTTTGTCTTCATGCCCTGGTTTAGTAGCTGTAGTTGTCAGAAAATGAAGGGTTACTACAGCAATAACTATTTAACTATTTAGATACTTTAAAGCAGTAACTCCACCACTTTGTGATATTGATTTATTTACATAATTGGGAGGGGGAGGGAAGGGGGGGGGGGGAGGGGGAGGGAAGGGGGAAGGGGGGGGGGAGGGGGGAGGGAGAGGGGGAGCCAGGTCGGGGGGAGGGGAGAGGGGGAGGGGGAGGGGGAGGGGGGGGGCAGGGGGGAGGGGGGGAGGGTTGCGGGAGACGGGGCAGGGGGAGGGAGGAGGGAGAGGGGCAGGGGGAGGGGGAAGGGGAGGGGGCTGCTGCAGTGAGTGCTCAGCCATGTGAGGGGCATGGAACAGGTTGGGAGAGGAGGAATTGGACAGCAGCAACCAATTTCCAGCAGCGGTACGCCCCCCCCTGCGCTATTGGGCCCCCCCACATTGCGGAGTTTAGCAGCACGGTGGTTACGCCTCTGATGTAAGGTGCATACAGTACATGAGCTTTTCAGGACTTGTTCAGACTATACAGTACATCTTAATAACCCATCAGTGTGGTCTCAAAAGTATGTGTTCAAAACATTCATACAAGTTCAATTAACAAACAAATATTGCACTTCGATTAGAAAATCTGCTTAAAACGGTTTATTGAAATTACCATAAATAGGGCACAGACACAGAAATATATCATTAGCCTATTGAAGTTTGAGTTGGAACCGGCATCGTGAAGGATACAGACAGAGTACAAATTATGACGAGTCTGTCTGAGTCAAGTGAGGAAAGGATTACACTGACGACTGACCTTAAAAAGTGATAGTGATGTTGAGTATTCTACTGGCTGATAGACCACAACCTCTTTTAGCAGGTTGAGTGGGTGGGATGCACGAAAATATAAAAAATATAGATTGCAGTTGATGCACAAACCATAAAATACAGTGAGCTGGTCTTGTAATAAGTGGCTTACAATTTTATCTGTTGGCACTTTTGTAGCCATCACCATGACAAATCGGCATATATATAATAAACATGTGTTGCTCAAGTAATTAAATAGTTCCCAGACGGTTGACCAAAAAGCTTACAAATAACATGAGAACAAAATTCTCCATACAATTGAGCCAACCTCTTCAATATGATCACAGTTTGTGTTTGTAGCAGTAGTAGTTATTTCTGACTGCACTCTGATGTTTTATGCTCCAACAACAGAGCATCTTACATACAGTATGTAATCATTATGATGAACAAATGTGCAGAATTTAAAATACATTTCAGGTCTTTCATTTGTATCTCAATTAAAACAAGGCGACAGAAATTATTTCATATTGTTTCTGGTCTCTGAAAAATACTGCATACAGTATGTAGAATTTAGATACTAAAAAGTCAAAATCCATGTTCTGAGACTGTAAAGTGGACTACACTGAGAACATTAATTTATTATGTTAAGAATTCACACAGTACTTCTATTCCTTCTGAAAGGAAAATAACAGTAGAAGTACAACGTAATGAATATATGCTATTTACAGCTCAGAGTTCTAGGTCCTTAAACAGAGAAGTGCAAACTGTAATGGATTTGAAAGTATTTAAGCAAAACAATTACAGGAGAAACAACGGTTTTTAAAAAAACAGACCACTTTTGATCTACCTGCATTTGTAAAATAGACCAGAAGATCCCATTACAAAAATGCAGTTGGGATTTTCGATGGGAAATGTCAGATTTCCTCCGTCTCTCACTTAAGCTATATTAAATTGTACAGACATCCTGCAAGCAAGAAATTATTGATGGTCTTTTGTTTTCAACAGAGGACCACATACCCATAAATCTATTCAGGTCCCTCAGGCACAAAGCTGAGCTATGACCTGAGCTGTACTGATGAGGCTTAAAGGGCAAATAGAATATCTGCAGAAGGTGTCTTTGACCTGAAATATTCCTTCCCCAGGATTATTCTGTACAAGCTGTGAAATACAAAAGTGAGTCATACAAAATCCCATTGTATGGTTTTTTTCTATGTGAACGCTCCATTTGTTTATTTGCTTCCCTGAATCCTTAATCTGGCACACACCTAATTGTGTATTGTGAAAGCTAGAGTAAATTCATTGCAGGCAGATCTGCAATACATGATCTACATTTTTCCCTTTTTCTTCCCAGTAACAAAAAAATTGCTCTTCCATAGAATATAGGTGCATAAAAAATAATCAAGGTCAATAGCTATACAAATTAATAATAAATAAAAGGTTTGTGATTGGTCACAGACGGTACAGAAAGATATGACTGTTTGTTAAAACAATATTGGAGAAGATTTACTAAGCTCCGATAAGGGGTGTCAAAGGTTGACATCAATGGCAGTTAACGCAGGACTGAGCTAAAATGCCCCTTATGAGATCGTAGTGAATCATAAACACTGTTCTTTCAGAGATTAACTAATATGTATTTTATACACACCAGCCTCCCTACTGCCCTTATGGCTCAAAACCTCGCAAGCCACTGCAATGACAATTCAATATGACAGTGCACTTGTAAAGCCCCGTCCACACCATACAGCTCCCACTGTGTCTCTAAGGCTGAGTCCCCTGTAGTGACGGCGGTGCGTGCTACAGCGTGCGTGCCACACACCACAGCACAGCCTCTATGGGTCAGGCCCCAGTGGCTGTGTGCGTACGCTAGCAGGGAAGACCAGAATGTTGTCTTCCCATGCAGCGACGCGGTCATGTGGTCGGCGCGCAGCCAATGGCAGGGCAGATATGCCCCGTCATGGCCTCGCCCCCCGGCGCTCCCTTACAGCCTGCCGGTCACGGCTATAGTCAGGGAGGACTGGGGCCGTAGCCTTAGGCCTCATCCATAGTGCAAGCTACATAGCTCACGCTACAAATAAACATGTGTATTCCAAAGCGCATGGCCATAGTGAGCGCGAGCTTGCACGTGCACGTGAGATATAAGGATACCAAAAGCAGAGGAGACAAACTTGTTTGCTATTGCTGCAAGACAGCCTGGTCATGTGAGCGGCTAAGAGCCAATGAAAATGTAGTAAGGTCTGCCTGGATACTGTTCAAATTACTTTTTGTCAGTTGAGTTGTGCTCGCTTGCTGTGAGAATATGGACAACTCAGCTATTGAAAATTTTGATTTCTGAGGTTTACAAACGTGAACTTTTAATTCATACCATGACAGAAATATCAATAATAATTTATGGAGAGAAATTTCTGATGTATTGTCCATTACTTGTATATAATTGTTATTTTTAATTTTTTTGTAGTATACAATGCTTATTTCAATGCATCACATTTTACTTTATTTTTATTTTTTTAAACAGGGCATGTTTTCATGCATGACATGGTGTTTTATATATGTTTGCAGAATACTTCTGTAAATTGCATGGCATTATGCATTTTATTATTTGCTAAAGCCTAAGCAAGCCTCAGTGGCTTCCCACCAGTTACTGAGGAGGAAATCTCCAGTCATCTCACCTCATCCACCCTCTAAAACCTGCACTCGAGATCCTACCCCTTCACATCTCCCCACTGCAATTATTTTTACATTAACTCATCAGTTCAACCCACTTTCATCAACTTTCAAGCATGCTTCGGTAACTTCTATCCAGAAAAAAACTTCTCTTAAACCTAGCTCCCCTTCCAGCTACCTTCTTCTTTCTCTTCTGCCATTTGAAAACACATTCTGAACGTTCTCTCATCTAACGCTCTACTTGACACACGGCAATCTGTGTTCCTTCCTAACCACTCCATTGAGACTGCCCTAACAAACGTTATCTATGATCACCTAGAAGCAAAATCACAAGGTTCTCCTTATTCAGTCTATTAGACCATTTTGCAGCTTTTGTTACCGTAGACTATCCCCTAATTCTGCACACCTTCCATTTCATTAGATTGCCTTTTCCTGCTTTACATTTTACCTGTCTGACTACTCCCTCCGTATCTCTTTTGCTGGCCCATCCTCCTGATCACTCCCACTCATAGCATGTATATAAGATACAGATCAGAGCACAGCAACTGGAACAAAAACAACAAACTGGCCCAAAGCAGGATAATTAGGAAAATATTGTTGAATTAGAAATAAGTTTGGAAAACATAGGACATCTTTTTTTGCTTTTCTTACTGTGTGCTGAGGAACAGGTGAACCTTCCTCTGATTGACAAAATCAGAGGAAAGTTCATCTGTTCCTCCAGCAATGTTGTGTACCTCCAGCAATGTTGTGTACCTCCAGCAATGTTGTGTACCTCATGTGCATGAAAAGCCCAGGGGGCTGCTACTACATAGGTGAGACAAGACAGGGGCTAAACAAGAGAATTAATCTGCATCGCCACAGTATCACACGCGGAACAAGAGACAGTCCTGTCGGCGAACATTTCTCTGACTCTGGCCTCAAGATGAGCGTTCTGAAGGTGGCCATACTCAAAGGTAATCTTAGAACACCAAAAGAGACGGTTGCATGAATACAAATGTATGCAACTGTTCGGGACACTTAGCGATGGCTTAAACCGAGACGTAAGTTTTATGAGTCTCTAACGACATGAGAACTCTCTACCCATGAGTACTAAAGGCTATGTCCATACATACTGTGATATATATATATATATGCATACACAGTTGTCTCTTACACATACAAATACTCTATGCAATTCCATCCCTATATACTAATTGGGACCACATAGTATCTACACACACTTTTAGTAATGCTACAGCCTCTTACATTTCCACACCTACCTGCACTCCCACTCCACACACACCTTTTTGTAAAGCGCTGTATACTGTACACTGTGGGCTCTTTACCACTTTATATTTACATATATACACACACACTCTTATATCACTAACATTCAGGGACTATTTAACACTTCAAGTCATAAATTGCATACTACAAGGGGGGGGGGAAGATTAGGTTTCAGTCACAGAAAACATTCCTACAGTATATGCACTGTTTGTAAGTTTAACCTTACCTGCTTTATTCAATGTACCATCGCCGGAAGAAGAGATCAGTGTATCTCGAAAACTCGCACAAATAAAAGCATTTCGTTAGCCACAGAACGGTATTGTCTATTAATTTTTTAATATTAAAGCTCGGCTAACACGGTACCGATACCTTTACATATATATATATATATTATTATTATATTTTTCTCTGTGTAGGCATTTTGCCTAGAGCCCTGATATACTTTGCTGTTGACCACTTCCGCTCATAGTTGGCATACCCCAGGACTCTGTTCTAGGACCTTTACTCTTCCCTATTACATAGGTGAGACGAGACAGGGGCTAAACAAGAGAATGAATCTGCATCGCCACAGTATCACACGTGGAACAAGAGACAGTCCTGTCGGCGAACATTTCTCTGACTCTGGCCACAAGATGAACGATCTGAAGGTGGCCATACTCAAAGGTAATCTTAGAACACCAAAAGAGACGGTTGCATGAATACAAATGTATGCAACTGTTCAGGACACTTAGCGATGGCTTAAACCGAGACGTAAGTTTTATGAGTCTCTACCGACATGAGAACTCTCTTCCCATGAGTACTAAAGGCTATGTCCAGGACCTTTACTCTTCCCTATTTACAGAATACCTCTTCCATTGGAAAATGAACGCAGTCATTCAGTTTTCTCTTCTACAAATGTAGCCAGACTTATTTAGTTTCTGCTGGGGAGAGCTGTAGGATCTCAGCCGCAGGGAATTTTTACTGCGGGTGGTTCCATTAGGAAGTAATGGACCACCAGTCGTGGCTGTTACTTTCACTGAAGCCACAGCTTTTTGCTTTAAAAGTCGCGACTTCATTAAAAGACAGGCTAAATCTGAACCTCTATGCTGATGATACTCAAATCTATCTTTCCTGACATCTCTCCTCCTGTCCAGTGCCGTGTCACCAACTGCCATTTTGCTTTCTCCTCATGGATGTCCCATCACTAACTTAATATTTCAAAAACAGAACTTACCATTTTACCTAATATCTAAATCCACACGTGTACCTGATTTCTCACTTGCAATAATAGACTCCACTATATTCCTGATACCCTAAGCAGGATACTTACAGTAGGTGTCATGTTTGACTCCTCCCTCTCCATTATCCTGCATATTCAATACCTCACCAAATCCTGTTGTTTTTTTACCTTCACAATATTGCTAAAATAGAATCCACCCAAATTCGAATTCACTCACTCATATTTCAACTCGACTATTGCAACCTGCTCTAAGTTGTTCTCCCCCTCTGCCAGCTGTCCCCTCTTGTGTTCATTCAAACGGTTACTGCCAGGCTCCTTTACCTCACCTACCGCACTTCCTCTACTGCCCACTATACAAATAACTTCATTGGCTACCTATACCCTATAGAGTCACACCATTACTCTTTACATCTGTGACCCTATTTCCATGTACTCTTCACATGCAATCTATGCTCTTCACTCCTGATCAACAACTCTCCATCAACCTCATTACAGCCTCTCACTCCCTCTTCCTCTCACTCCCACCTCCAACTCTTCACTCATGCTGCACCCCAACTCTGGAATTTTCTACAACCCACGATCAGACCCCTCCCATATACACAATCAGATGTTCCATAATAACGTACTTTTTTCAAGGAAGCCTAGCCAAACACTCACAACCTCTGTCTCTTACTTTAATCCTAGAATCACATATTCACAGGCCTGAAGTTAATAGCTATACCCATGATGAGCAACTCACCACTCCCTCTGGCACACACACACACACACACACAACACCCCACACCACACACACACACACACACACACACACACACACACACACACTATTGCATGTGTGACAAAGGGACACCCTTGCTATTGTCTCAGTTTATCTCAACTTATATGTACTCTTTTTGTTATACAATGTTATTATCCTCCTCCCACATTGTACTGCGCTGCAGAATATGTTGGCGCCATGCAATGAAAGGATGGGGGGGGGGGGGAGACAATAATAATATTAGAATTAGGCATAATTAAATATTTTATTTGGACAAAGTTTCAAATATTGGTTCAAGCAATAGGGGAAAGTTCCAAAGCACAATTATTGTGTCCCATGGAGTAAAATACAAGTTGGCAACACATTTGCAGTAAGTATTGTGTGCTTAGAGACAAAATAGCCTAGGAAATGTAACTATTATAGGTAATACTTACAGTATATCATGCTACTATTATATGCAGCACTCAAAACAACTGAATAATACAGCCACAATAAACCTCTGGGGAGAAGTCACGGATTGGTTGAAGAGCAACCCAGCAAAAAGGCACAAATCAACTTACCAGGTGAATATATGAATAAAAAAGGTTTATTTGACTACATGTTAAAAAAACAAATGACATACTAGGGACAAAACAAGGAAAATTCTCCTCCCTTGCGTTTCAAGCTAAACAGCGCTTTCTCTCCTTGAGATCAGCACCTCGATAATTCCACTGCCTCAGAGCACCTTTGAGTTGCTGCTGCTGATCAGCCCTCACTCACACCCCCCCCCCCCCTTGCTTCCTATTTAAGGCCAGCCTCTTTCTCCTGGCTCAACTGGTTTGATTGACTACTTTTACTCTTGTATCCTGCTCATAGTTACTAACCTGCATTGATCCGTACTTGCCTGACCACTCTACTCTGCCTGCCTCGCCCCATGCCCTTCTGACCTCTCTACCTGCCTGCCTAACCATGCTGCGTGCTGCCTGCCCTGACCATGTACCTTCCGGATACTCCTGACCATATTCTACCAGGCCTGCCTAGCTCCAGCTACTCAGATCCACCTCTCTGCATAGATCCCGCAGCGACAGACCTGACAACTGCATACTAAATTGAATTTCAACCATTAAGGCTTCCAGTCCTGGTACAATACTCATCCTCTCACTGAATGGACCTTCTATTAGTCCATGCTATAGATAAAAGAGTTCAGGGGAAAAATAAAATAACATACAAAGAGAAATGGGCATGGGGTAATAGAAGATGGCACCCAGAGTAGTAGTAGTAGTTTGTCTTTATTTATATAGCGCCATAAATATACATAGCGCTTCACAGTAGTAATACATGTTATAATCATATAAATAACAAATAATATAAATAACAGGTCATGGGAATAAGTGCCTCAGACATAAAAGTAACATTAAGGAAGAGGAGTCCCTGCTCCAAGGAGCTTACAATCTAATTGGTAGGTAGGAGAACGTATAGAGACAGTAGGAGGGAATTCTAATAAGTGCGTCTGCAGAGGGCAAAGCTTTATGTATCATGTGTCCAGGATTATCCACAGTGCTATTCATATGCTTCTTTAAGCAAATGTGTCTTAAGGTGGATAGAGAGGGTGCTAGTTGGGTATTGAGGGGAAGGGCATTCCAGGGGTGCGGGGCACTCAGTGAAAAATGTTTAAGGCGGGAGAGGGCTTTAGATACAAAGGGGGTAGAAAGAAGACATCCTTGAGAAGAACGCAAGAGTTGGGATGGTGCATAATGAGAAATTAGGGCTGAGATGTAAGGAGGGTCAGAGGAGTGTAAAGCTTTAAAAGTGAGGAGGAGAATTGAGTGTGAGATGCAGGATTTGATCGGAAGCCAGGAGAGGGATTTCAGGAGGGGAGACGCAGAGACAGATTTAGGAAAGATTAGAGTGATTCTGGCAGCAGCATTTAGTATAGATTGTAGGGGAGACAGGTGAGAGGCAGGGAGGCTGGACAGCAGGAGGTTGCAGTAATCGAGACAGGAGAGAATGAGGGCCTGAGTCAGAGTTTTAGCAGACGAGTAACAGAGGAAAGGGCGTATCTTTGTGATATTGCAGAGGAAAAAGCGACAAGTTTTAGAAACGTTTTGAATGTGAGAGGAGAATGTGAGAGAGGAATCGAGTGTGACCCCAAGGCAGCGTGCTTGGGCTACTGGGTGAATGATCGTATTTCCAACAGTAATGTGGAAGGAGGTAGTAGGGCCAGGTTTGGGAGGAAGTATAAGGAGCTCTGTTTTTGCCATGTTAAGTTTCAGTCAGCGAATGGCCATCCAGGATGATATTCCAGAGAGACATTAAGAAACTTTGGTCTGTATAGCAGGTGTAAGGTCAGGGGTTGAAAGTTAAATTTGTGTGTCGTCAGCATAGAGATGATATTTAAACCCAAAAGATGTGATTAGGTCACCTAGAGAGAGTGTGTAAAGAGAGAAGAGAAGGGGTCCTAGGACAGAGCCCTGGGGTACCCCCAGAGCAAGAAGTGGTCATAGCCCAGACCCAGGGCAGACCTAGTGATAGGGGGGCCATGGTGCAAGAATATTTTTGGTCCCACCAGGGGCAATGTTGAAGCCTGTTCCCTCATCCACTGCATTGCATCGCACAGTACTGCACTTCTCTCCATCACCATGCTCTTACTCTGCCATCACCATGCTCTCACTCCCCCCTCACCCTCCCTGCCTAGGCTCTAATCCCCCACTCATCATGCTCTCACGTCCCCCACTCGCCCACATCCCCCGGAGACCCTACTTGATGATCGGTCAGTGCGCTGTTGGAGTCCACGCATGCAACCGCATGAAGTAGCAGACGTTGGGCCCGACTTTTGGTCGGGCCTAGTTTTCATTGTTGGGCCGCTAGGGTGGCTCCCTATGGCAGGAAATCAGAGCCTGGAGTCGGAGGGAGAGTTGGTGACGCCGTGACCCTGCAGTTCGCAGGGAGGATGGGCATATAACCAGTCTCGGCCCTGGTGCAGTTGAACAGGGCTGCCCGTATGGTAGTTCCACTAGTGGCACAGACAACCTTTCACTTCCCCAAGTGACCTTCTCACCTTATTCTCTGAGTATAAATAAACCCCCTATATTAGGGCCCCCTATATTAGGGCCCCATTCTTTAAAGAAATTCTGTATACAGCAACTTCTGTTAATGATGCTGACAGTATACTGTATGTGACTATTGTTTTCTCAATAAACAGTCAAATTTCACAGGTTTAAGCAATCTCAAAAGTCCACAGACAAGCAAATAATTCTTAAAGAAAATATGTTAATACATTGAAAAATGAACTACATGGGAACCATTGCAGTTAAATATTAGAGTTGGATATATTTGCAGAGACAGCTAAAGTCAGACTTACTTTCCCCTGGGGACATTCTTTCCTATCACCCCCTCCCACGCAGGGTTAATCCCAGATGCCGGGGTACTGTATGCCACTAGCATATTCCCTGGCATTGGGGACATATTGTAAGTCTAGCTACATATATGACCTTTATAGTAAGTTTCAATTAAATAATCGTATCATTCAAATTAACATTTCATCAAAGCAACACATTAATTTTATACAGTATATAAAAAATAACAAAAATAAAGGAAATGAAAGTTATTTCAATGTTCTGAATTATAACACAAACTGCTCAGTTCTAACAATTGTAGTGCTTTAGACGTTGCCAGATAGTACTCATATTTCTAACTGTGTGCCATTAAATTACAGAAACAAAGATATTCCTTTATTGTGTAAGAGGATGTCAGTTGCTTTCAGTCTGATTGGTAGCAAATTGCTTCCCATTGCAGTCCATTTCATAGCGCTTCTACTGTAGATTATACTGTTCAGCACAAGATTTCTTTCATCTCAATCAAAGGAAAATAAAAGAGAACTGTTTCTCTAACAATGCACATTAAATAACATCACGTGTCCAGGCTTTTAATGATATCATTTCACAAAATGATAAAAGAGGAGGTGTAGTTATGTAGTTCAAGCAGCATATTCTTATTGCAGTATATAAATGAATACAGCGTTTTAGAGCTTACTATATGGTGAATTTTAGTGTGTATTTTTACACTAAAGGTTATAAGAAAATAATATACAGTAATGTACAAACAGGGCCGTCTTAACAGCATTATAGGTCCCCGGGCAAAGCAGTGCACTGGGCCCTGCCTACACAGCAATTGTTGTCCCGAGACGTTAATTGCCTCCCGCAAATCCGTTATAATATTCTGCTTCCATAACATTGCAAGCAATAAAAACGGCAACATTTCTCTCGCGAATGCAGACATGCCAACTCTCCGCTACAAGTCGTCATTTTTCTCCTTCTACCGAGTTAGCGGGAGATTTGAATGTTGAGGCGGGTGATCGGAAAATTTATGTTAAATTCTGGTCTGTGTATAGATTAGCATGGGGCCCTTATGCTCGTGGGGCCCCCGGGCAATTGCCCAGCGTGCCCATGCGTTAAGACGGCACTGTGTACAAAGGCACATTTAAGAGCAAACTTAGCTGATTCTACAACTAACCCAAAAGCTGACACAACAAAGCTTAGTGTAACCATCATTAATATTCAAACAAAAAAATTCAGAGTAGTAAAACGAGCATTTGACCATTATGGGCTAGATTTATTAAACAGTAATTGGACACTAAAAACATGGTTGTATATACATACCGAGCGGTTAGTGTATTGATTTATAAAAGATGTACATGAAGCTATGAAGCAAAGTTCAGGTGAGGTTTGCATGGAGATATAGTTGGCAATGTCAGTAAATGTCAGTAAACAGACCACCTCCAACGCAAATCGTATATGGAAATGCTTGTTCTTTGTAGACAGTTTGATTTCTAAAACCGTTTTAACGTGCAATGGAAGTAGAGAAACTGATTTGTGTTCACTGGAAATTTTTTACTTTTCTGGCTGGCGACTAGAGTCATAAACTTATGAAACGTTACCAAAATAATAACCAACTGTTAGAGAAACTATTGTCCTGATCTTCGGTAAACCAAAAGAAATTAGGCAGTTTGTTTTCTTGAATACATTATTTTGGCATTTGGTAATGTTACAAACCGCTCAATTTAACATGATTATTCTGGGCCTTTCGTTGTAAACCACAATTGTAAGCTAAAAATTTGCTGTCAACTCTGCTGAAAATCACATAATGTATTAAAGCTAAAACAAAGGCTAACTATACATGTACTCTCTATTCTTACCAATCTATATTTTCATACTCTAGAAAAAAAAACCCCATAGATGTATCGAGAATTTTTAGTTTTATGAAGGTCTATTTTTGTGGAAGAACGCGGGGAATTGAGTTGTGGGAAGAATTTTTTTTTGTTACAGTTCAACAAGAAACACCATATAGTGATTATGAAATTATTACTGTAGCGCCCCTGTGGGAATATTACTTACTTAAGAGCCCAAGAGGATTAAATGCAGGTATAGCTGCAGTGTATCGCCTCTATCCATCACATGGGGTAGGATACTAGGCAGAACCTAGCCACACCCACCTCCTAGATGTTGCCCTGTGATGTCCGTTAAGTAATGATACTAATAGGACACCATACCCCTTCCCTAGTAGGCATAGTGACTTGTCATGTCACTAGTAGTATATAAAGAGGGGACTGAACATTCTAGGACCAGGTCCCAGGGCCTTGGAGTATAACCTTAGAATTACTAGTGGGTAAGAAAATCGTTAGTTCTGTCAGAGGTGATAGGGTGTAAAACCTCATGCAAGAGGGAACCCTACTTAGGGATCCCTAGTGGAGGTGGGAACAGCCATCATTTAAGCAATGCAGTGCCACTTTACAGTACGGCAAAGTGCAAGACATGTGCCTCTTTAGGGGGGGAGGGGGGGTTTATGGAATGCTGCCCGAGCACCCCTAAGGATGAAGTTTGTATGTGTTCCTTAAAATAAAGCTAAAAGAAAAAGTTCCTGATGACCTTCTCTTCTTGCCTACCATACCAAGCACTGCACGAATGTCAACACCCTGAGAACAAGGTAACAAAGACACTGAGCAACACCTGAATAGATATTGGATCACTTTGGTGTGGCCCTCTTCTGTTGGCTGGGGGAAGAGGTGTTACATTAGGAATGGGGCTTGAGTGGGTAAACGCTTCGTCTAACACATCTCTTCATTTAAAGCTGAATTATAGTTCAGAAGTATTGTACTATAAGTTGTGTCACTTTGGATGTTGCGCTGGGCATTTCTGTTTTTTTTATTTATTTTTTGGTAGTTCAGATCTAGATGTGTTTTTCCCTGCTGTGGTTTACAGACTCTTTTTTTTTTTTCTTCTACAAAAACACCACTGCTTCTATACATCAAAAAGTAGCAAAGAATAACAAAAGAGTAGCCAATGGTAATCATTCTCTCATCCATCAGCATTTTACTATTGAAGAATCTCTGAGCAAGAGATATTTCGTGTTGTCAACTACTTATCGTAAAGTGTAATAAAGTGAATAGTCTGTGAAGAACAGTGTGTTCTCCAATGTTCTTTATATGTACTAACCATAGATGATGATTATAGCTGTTTTTAAATGTAACTCTGACATACAAGTTGTAGAAAAATAGTAACTATTTGAAACACAACTGATATTATGTCTACTAAAAATGTGACGTGCAAAGGAAAAAAAATGGATGAAAAGTAAAAACAAAACAAACTATATTGAGTACTGCTTCTTTATATCATAAACAGCAGCATTTTTTTCAAAGATGGACATGGCAGACATCCAATAGGAAACCCCAACATAATTCATTGTAGCTTTCTATTGGCCCGTGGTTTGGTAAGCTTTTTGTTTTCCAAGGTTCCGCCCCCAGCTCCAGTCATGTTAATCAATATTAAAAATAAATGAGCTGCAGCTTTAAGAGGACACAGGAAAGGTCTTAAAAATTGCTTTTTTCATATAATTTACAGAAGTCCAGAATATGGACTAATTTTTTTTTTTAAATAACAAACACTTTACTGCTGAAGCAGGAAGAGGAAACGTGAGAATGTGTTCATTATTCATCAGATCGTAAATGCAGCCTGTAAATGAACTAGCTCTTCTTTATGATTAACTTACAAGTTGCATGCTAAATATTTTTTACAAAGACTTTATCTCAATAATAAAATGTTATCTCGTGCAGTCATGGGGGAAATGGAACCTATTTCTGTATTGTATATTTTTAGTACTGCATCATTTGGTTGTCTTTGTATATGACTGTGCTTCAACTCAGTGGGAGTCATATTATTAATTTTACTCCATTTTCAATTCTTAAATAATCATTTTTGTACCTGTGTAATAATTTCACTTTAGAGAATCAATCCCATTAGTTAATTTTTTTTTGGGGGGGAAGGGAATTCCTTAATTAAATGAAACCATTATGAGTTCCATGATCTAATGTAAGTTGCAGAAAAAACAGTAAAGTTCAAAGTACCGAAGAGTCAGGAATAGAAAAAGGCCTATCTGGTTGTCCATAATTAAACATTATTATACTCTGGAGAAAATAAAAAAAAAATTGACACCAAAATAGGTAATGTTATTTTGGCACTAAAAAGAATATGGTGCTTTTTTTTCAAGGGTAACACCCTTGATAGGATACAGCTCTGTGTGCATGCTGCCCCTGGCTGGCTCCTCTCTGGTATGTACTGCTGGTAATGAGCCAATGACTGAGAGCAACAGTACCAGCAGGACAACAACTCCCAGAAGCCCCTGCTACTGAGATAGGGACACATGACATCACAGCCAATCAGTGCAAAGCCTCCTCTCACATCCAGGAAATGCAGGGAATAAAAAGGAGGAGTGAAGAGATGGGAGCATGAGGAGAACTACAGAGATGCTGGAAAGAGCAGTCCCTGTGTGAAAGGGGGCTGCCACGATGTGAGGGGACTTCGGACTGATGGAGGATGACCTTAGAACAAGGCTGAGAGGAGGACAACTCGGGGGAGCTGGGCGATGAGGTCATAGAGAGGTTCCCCAAGTGGAGCTGAAAATAGACCAGCTGTTTACCAGAGTAAGGCTGAGCTTATACAGCCGGCGACACGACCGATGACGTCACCCATCGCGAAAGTTGTAATTCATATTTTGGAGACGTCGCTGGCTAGAAGGCCAGTGACTTCAGCAAGGGGGAAGGCAGGGGGATGGAGAAGCTTTCTGATTGGCTTATAGCCAGTCACATGTGGAGACAGTCTCTCCAAAAATCAAATTCTATTGACTACCAGATTTTTGGTAGCGCTGTTGCTCCGTGGCACCGTCGCATCTATTATAAGCGCTGGCGACAATGCATTTGTTTTAATGCGACGTCGCGTCACCGGCACTATAAGTGCAGCCTTAGTGAGGCGTGAGTAAATACAAAGCGGATCCTCACCACATACAGTACAAAGGGTACTGAAGTCTTTGGGAAGAAACAGGCCTGCTACAGTAACAATACACGTTCATAAGAACTCTAATGTTGTGCCGGCACTCATACTGGGCTCCTTTATAGCCCGGAATCAAGGGAACTTGGGAGAGACACCGATACACAACTGCACAGTGTAATATGCATTGTGCCTGTATATGGATGATCTGCCTGTTTGGGGATCATATATATATTTATATACAGTGTTGGTACTGTAGTTGTTTTCTATAACAACGTTTGTAGTTGTTTTCTGGCCTTCAGGCCATGTGCTCAACTAGTGTGTTAGCACTGGCCATGACATGGAGTAGGACTTGGGCCCCCTCCTTAGCATACTGTATAGAAGTTAGTCTAAGGGAAATAACGAGGGGTTACACTAGTTAAATCTTTTTAAAACTACTGTACACCTTGTGCCAATACGAGACCCAGAAAGGTCCTATTTGTTGTTAGAAGTAAAAAAACAATAATTCTCAGAGTAGAGAACATTGTACATTTAGGGGTCTGACCAGCAAAACTACGTTAATAGTGCATAAAAACAGCATGGTAATTATTAGTGAAAAGGAATATTACTGAAAGCTATTGCCATTTTTTCCTTAATAAATCTGATGGAATTATTTTGCAGCCGGAGACTTTGGTCAATAACCCCCTACAAGTTGAATGTACTGCCAAAAAAACTCTGTCTGGTCCCATTATAAAACAGGAGTGATGAAACAATTGGAACTTCAAAAATTATACAACATTCTATATTCTGGTGTCTAGAGTGCTTTTATCTTGCACAATCTATGTCCAATTACATTTTTGTAAATCAAAATAAAATATTGTACTTTGTGTTTAGACAATGACTGCCATGTATTTTGCATTGTCGCTATCTTTAGGTCATGATGACATTAGTGGAGGGAATGAAGTGAGTGGAATAAAGTGAATAGTTACACAGTAAGGGAAAGATGGAAAGAAGGATGAATGAGTGTACTGCACCCTGTGCAGCAATATGTGCAACATATTGATGATTAAATAGTAGGGGACATTATTGAAGTTAGCAAGCACCCTGGAAGATAATATACAGTACAGTATTTGGGAAAGTTGTGCTCCTGAACCACCATGTTAAACTCTGAATATTATAAACAGTAAGTAGGAAAGTGGACTACATTTAACTAAATGGATAGCTTGGCAGAGAAAAAGCATAGCTTAGCAGAGAAAAGTTTGAAAATAAAACTGGTATGGAAGGTAGAATGTATGCTTTTTTACTTTACCATGGTGTTCACCAATGTTTCTGTTCCTTGTTTCCTTACTATATATATCATCATATTCAGCCCTTGTTGATCCACTGCTGGATTAAGGCCTCCCCAATAATCTTCCAGGTACTGCAGTTGCAAACCTCTCTTTCTCCACATAACTCCAACAAATTTTCTGATTTCATCCTCACATCTTACGTTTAGTTGTCTTCTTGATCTTTTAATCTCTCTTAGAATCCAGTTTAGTAACATCTTTGTATAGCGATGGTCATTTTTTCTTGCGATATGTTTGGCCCACTGCAATTTTACATTTCTTCAACCTTGTGATGAGGTCACAGAATCACACACCCCGAACCCATTCATTATTTTTCCTGTTTCCCCCCCCCCCCGGATAATACCCAGCATATATCTCTCCATACTTCTTTGTGTTGTCTGAAGCTTCTGAATTAACTTTGTATTTAGGGTCCAAGTCTCACATCTATAAGTGAGAATGGGCAGAATACACTGGTTGAAAACTTTCTTCTTGTGGCACAGTGGAATGTTCCCTTGAAATATTGGGCTTTTTCCAAAATGTGCTCATTCCCGTCTTCATTTTCCTTTTGATTTAATTCAAAAGGTTCCCATCCATTATTTATAAGGCAAGGTAGACCTAGTATTCGACTTCTTCTAGTTCTATTCCAGTTATTTCAGTCTTCGCAGACTTGACACATTTGTTGAACATTACTTTGGTCTTGTTGATATTCATACAGAGGCCCACATTCTTACTTGCTTCAGCGAGTTCTCCAATTTTTTTCTGGAGGTCTTCTGGACTTGTGGCAAAAATAGCAGTCATCTGCAAATCATAGGTGACTCAAATATTCCAGATTGATTTTGATTGTTTTATCTTCCCAAGATGTCTTAAACAATTCTTCAAGTTTTGCAGTGGAAAGCTTGGGTGACATGCTGTCTCCCTGTTGCACTCCCTTGCCAATCCTTATCTTCCTTGTATCTTCATGAAATTAAATGCTTGATGTGGCATTCTCGTAAATGTTCAATGTATGTTTCTTCAACATTGTGTCTTCCTGTTGAATCTAGGACTGCTGAGGTGTAGACATACAAATGTTTTTTCAAAATCTACGAAATCTTAAACGGAGTGGTAGATCATATTAATTACTTTTGGAAATCCCTTCTTGTATGACTTGGATGTGGTCCATTGTGTTGTATCCACTGCGAAATCCCACTTGTTCTCTAGGCTGGGCAAAATCAATGCTCTGGTGCATCCGATTAGTGAGTACCGTCGTAAAAACCTTGTGATTGAAAGTAGACTAATTGGTCAATAGTTCTTCAGGTCTTCTTTGTCTTCTTTCTTGTGGTTGAGAATAACTATGGCATTACTCCATTCCTCTGGGTTTTCCTGTTCTTCAAGCAGCATGTAAACAGTTTTGCAAGGATTTTTTCTACCTCCCCAGCTTCATTTAAGATTTCAGTTGTAATTCCATCTTCCATGGGAGCCTTCCTATCCTTCATGGATTTTATTGCTTTTGACACTTCTTCTGGAAAGATGTGTGGTATATCATTGGTTACTTCTTCCTGCTTGTCCTCTGCTGGATAATACCGTGTTCGTGTATAATTTCATGTTAAAGTCCTCAACTTTCTTTATGATAAGTTCACGTCTCTTTATTGTTGTTCCATCGTCTTGTTTGATTATAATAATTTGTTTCTATCCAACCATACGTTGCTGCTTTCTCTTCTTTAGCATTTCTTATCTTCAATAGTCTTCCCTGTTGCCGTAACCATACTCACCAACAATTCTTCTTCTTTCTGCACCAACCTTTTCATTAAAATCTCCCATAACTATATTGAGGTGACAATTTCAATTGTTGTTAAGTTGGTTGATTTAATGGTAGTATGTCTTCCACTTCATTGCCTGCATGCACGATGTTGAAGCATACACTTGGATTATTTGAAGCCGGTATCTCTTTGTCAACTGAATGACGATTCTGTCTGCTCTTTATGATGAACTTTCAAATTCCATTATGTTGTTTCTCCATCTCTTGTTAATGATGAAGCCTACTCCACTGATTCTTCCATTTTCTATACCTCTGTAACAGAAAAGGTGTCTGCTTTTGAGCTCAAGGAGGCCTTCATCTTTTCTTCTAACTTCACAAAGGCCAACAATATACCATTTAATCTTTCAAGTTTGTCTTCCAGTTCTTGCAGTGCTGCTTCAGTGGAGAGAGTCCAGCAGTTGTAGGTTGCCAGGTTTAGGTTTCAATGACAGCTTTTGTTTAACCTCCAAGGATTCATAGCACCCTCTGTTAGCAAGTACCTTTCCCTCTTTAACCGGGTATATTCTTCAAGCTTTCATAGTATGGTTCAACCTTCCAGCACAATTACCACTATACATCTTCCTGAACACCCGCTGCCACCGGTCCTTGACGAAAACCTATTTGAGTCAGCCAAGACTCTGATACTGGGGAAGAAATTCACAGTTCTGCAGGACAATGACCTGAAGTCAAACACACACTGGAGTGGTTGAACCAGAAGAGAATTAATGTTCTTGAGTGGCCCAGTCAAAGTCCTGACTTGAATCCAATCGAACATTTATGGCGAGACGTGAAGATTGCAATCCATTGATGATCCCCAACAAACTTATCAGAACTGGTTCAATTTTCCTGTGAATTCTGGGCAAAAATATCACCATCCTACTGTGCAAAGCTAGTAGAGACCTACAGTATCCAAAAATACTCAAAACAGTAATTGCTGCAATAGGTGCTTCTACTGGCTTACAGCCTAAATACTTATACAACCAGTAAATTTAATTTTGTACATTTCCTTTGCTGACATGTAACCTCCTCCTCCATGTAACTATGTTCAACTTAAACACTACAGCTTTGTAGCTTTGAATAAAAAAAATTTGTTTGAAAAATTGTGCATACATTATTTGTAATTCAATAACGTGAGATTATTGGTAGGGGTGGATACTTCTGCAAATCACTGTATATACATATCATAATTAGCTGACACACATGATGATGTACATGAGGACGATGTATCAAGGAAGTTCTGAAGCAAAACGGATGCAAAGGGAGACATCCCTAAGCATATCTTATTCCTACTGTATATCAATTTGCAATTCGGAGATTACCAATACAATGAGTTAAAGAATATCGACATACAGCATAATTTATAATGGATGTATCAAATTCTGCAAAACTGTACAATAATTTGCCTCTTTTACTAAATTCACAAAAAGTCTGCCAGGTCTGAAGAAGAAGAAAGCTTAATGCTGTACAGTATGTTGTAGACCAGGGGTGGGCAACCTATTTCTCAATGTAGCCACAGGTGTGGCGAATTAGAAGTGAAAATAGCCACACCATGCAAAAATGTAGTTATTTTGTTGCGCATGCAAAAATTTAAAACAGTGTGTGTGTGTATATATGTATATTATATATATGTGTATATATATGTGTGTTTATATATATATACTGCTGCGGCCAAGTTTATTCGAGCATTTGCCCGTTCTTGGCCGCAGCAGTAGCCTGGCGCGCGCCCGAGTGTGACGGGCGCGCGCCGAAGCAGCGGAAGAGCGCCCTCCGATCGGGGCGCTCTCCCTACCGCTGCCGGGTCCGCCGGGTCCCCCGGAACCCCCTGCCGCTGTCCCACGATCGCGGGACACCAGGGCTCCCTCGGGGAGTCTATGACGCGCGGCACGCCGAGGGGCGGCCACTAGCAAGCCGGGAAATCTCCCGGCTTGCGGTACCGACCACACTGCAATAAAGTGTGTCGGTACTGTACATGCAGCACTTATCACCTGAGATAAGACTCCAAAAGACTGTTCATGGTCCCAAGGGTCAACAAAGTATCCGGCCGTTCCTCCTTCTCTTACCGTGCACCCCAAAACTGGAACAACCTACCAGAGACTCTCACATCCACCACCAGTTTAAGTTCTTTCAAATCTAAGGCTGTCTCACATTTTAATCTGGTCTGTAACTGTTTCATTCGCCCATAATATATATTTTCTTTAACTGTGCATGCAATGTCTTGTATATAATATATATATAGACACACACACACACACACACACACATATATATCTTATACTATATTAGTGAAAGCACTGTATGCCTGTCTGGATGTCCGGTGTCCCTAGGGGAAATCTCATTGGTCCCTTGGGCCGCCCGCCCCCGCACACCTCTCATTGGCCTGAGGCGGAGTGACGGGCCAAACACACAACACACACACACACACTAGGTTGGGGGGGCGCACGATTATGTAGGGGGTGCGCAAGCAGCTTGCAGGGAAACCTGGGGGCGCTCCGTGCTGCTGCTTCTATGTCTGTGTCTTGCAGAGGGAGCGGGGCCAGAAGATCCGTGCTGCTGCTTCTATGTCTGTGTCTTGAAGAGGGGGCGGGGCTTCTCTCTGCACACAGACAAGCCCCTCCTTCTCTTCCTGTCTGCTTCCCGTTTTCAGCAGCATGGGGGGTTGGGGGATCGGAGCATGTCGCCCCCCCAGGTGAAATTGTGGAATGATTAAGTGTGTGTGTGTGTGTGGTGGTTGGGGGGGGGGGGAAGGGATTGAGTGTGGGTGTGTGGAGGGTGGTGGGGGGATGAGTGTGGGGGGGTGGGAGGTGGGGGGGATTGGAGGGTTGTGTGTCTTGTGGGGGCGGTGGGGGGGATTGATGGTGGTGTGGGGGGTGGCGCGGGTTGAGTGTGTGTTGTGTGGGGGGAAGTGGTGTGGGGGGGGCGGATTGTGTGATGGGGGGGATTGTGTGTGTGGGGGGGGGATTGTGTGTGTGGGGGGGGATTGTGTGGGGGGGGGCATTGTGTGTGTGTGTGGGGGGGGATGTGTGTGTGTGTGGGGGGGATTGTGTGTGTGTGTGGGCGGGGGGATGTGTGTGTGTGTCAATCCCCACAAGAACACGGAAAGGGGTAAAAAAAAAGAAAGAAAGAGAGAGGGGTAGAGGGGGGGGGGTGTGAGTTTGGATCGGAGGGGGTGGGAGGGGGCAGGGGGAGCGGGTCGGAGAGGGGGGCGAGAGGGGGCTTGAGGGGAGGGGGGAGGGAGGGGAGTGGGGGAATAGGTGGGGGGAAGGAGCAGGGGGGTAGCGGCAGGGGGGGGAAGGGGGAGCTGAGAGGCCCGACGCCGGCGCCGCGCGTGATAAGGAGTTCTTGCGGGAGCGGGTGGGAGGGGGCGGGGGGGGGGGGGGATATTGGGGGCGCATGGGGGGGAGGAGAGTGAGCGTGGCGAAGGGGGGGACGGGGTGGGGATGGCGGCGGGGAGGAGACGAGGAGGGAGGGGAGGAGGGGAGGGCAGGACAGAGCGGGGGGGATGGTGGGGGAGACAGGGAATGTGAGAGGGGGGGGTGGGTAGGGGTGGCGGGAGGCGGGGGGGGGGTATTTTTGCACCCACTCCAGGCCTTTGCCCCCCCCTCCCTGCCCTTTGCCTCCCCCCTCCCTGCCATTGCCCACCCCTTCAACTCCATGCTCCCATGCCCTGTCCACGCCGACCCGGGCACACGCCGGGGATATCAGTAGTGTGTAGATAGAGATATGAGAGATAGATAGATGATGACATAATAGATAGGCACCACACCACCCAGAGAGAGAGAGAGAGAGAGAGAGAGATAGAGAGGAGAGAGAGTAGAGAGAGAGAGTATAGAAGAGGTAGATCAGAGAGGACCCACATGAGACAACACAGATAACACAGAGACACAATATACAAACAGAGCGACAACACAGAGTAACACACAGATAACACACAGAGAGACGTATATACACACGTAGCCTATATGTAATACACACAAACACATATATATGTATAGACACACACACACACACACACACACACACACACACACACACACACACACACACACGCTTCTCCGCATGGGGTCTGCACAGCTAGGCTGTGCAGGACACAGAACGGAGTTCTTGGAGGGGGAAGGTAGGGCTAGACTAGATCAATATTAAATTCGCCACACTTAGCCTGCCAATTCACCACAAGTGGTGAATGGCGATAGGGTTGCCCACCTCGGTTGTAGACTAACAAAACAGCAGGAAATATAAGAACTGATTAAAAAGCAATTTATATTTGAAGCATTGCAACTGCTAACTCCAAAACAATCTTCCATTGTGTTGATAAATCTTTCCAGTGCAGTAAAGAAAAAAGGCATAGAATGTAGAGCTGCAAGTGACATGTAAAATATAGACAGATGGAAGCATAAAACGCTAAAATATAAGGAATTATGCATATAAGGCAAAATATAACTGCATGAGGGCAATAACCATAACAGCTGCATGAATCAAGGTTAATTTAATCCCTGTTATTGAAAATTGTTTTTAAAGTGTTGGGTCATCATAATATTATATAGATAAGGTATTTTACCATTTTACTGTGTTTACTTACTTTCCATATTCTTAGAAAAATAGAGGATTAGCACCAATATCAGTGCTTCAAAAACCTCTTTTGGAAATGGTGGTAAACAAAGGGAACATCTTCCTTGCACTAGGATTGTAAATACATCTGATTGATGTGGTGTCAATAATCTAATGAGAATAAAATATGCTCAAAAGTTAGGCCTGTATCGGGCAGGCCTGTATCTAAAACAGCAGACCACTGACAAAGCGATCTCCCGTGATGTACACCCGCTCCCCGCAAATACAGCCTTAGAGCCTAAATCCTAAGCAGTACAATATCAAAGTTCATAGATAATCCAGTAATTGCTCAAATGGGTTCAGAACAGTACCCACAGGATCACTTCCCATCGCGTGAGTGAATGTAGCAAAACGGGAAAGATGGCGGCGCACAGCAAAATGCAAAAAAGGGCTGGAGACCCAAAATGTTGGAAAGACTTCTTGCTCTCCAGCCCTTCTTTGCATTTTGCTGTTCACCGCCGTCTTTCCCATTTTGCACTATTCTTAGATACTGTTATGATCCCACTAACCCTCCCATGACCAAAATATGATATCATGAAATCGATACAGCAGGTCGCTGCTGTATACAGATTTAAAACCTGTATATTAAATGCAATATTAAACAGATGCAGACACCAGTATTAGATCACTTGCCTTGGAAAATCTGGGGCAATCTAACAGTAAATGCCTCAACATTTTTGTGAGATTCCTAATGGCCCATCGGATTAACACAGCGTTCAGTTTAAATGGGACTGCAGGGACTCCTGCTGTGTTAATCCGATGGGCCATTAGGAATCTCACAGAAATGTTGAGGCATTTACTGTGAGACTGCCCCAGAATTTTCCAGGTAAGTGTTCTAATACTAGTGGCTGCATCTGTATATGAGGAATAATGGTTCTCTGTTTGAAATGCAAAGGTATTTTTACATGTTTTTAAAATAAGTAAAATTGTCCCTTATTTTTACTACATCAGCCTGTGGCATTTTTTATTTATTAACATTTGGATTCGGAATAAAGTGGCGCAGTTGAAATGCCCAAGTGCAAAAGCAGGCAACATATACTGTACACTGAGAGTCCTGCCGGCTCGCCTTGAGAGTTAGGTCTGTCACGCGACCTCTGGAGAGACGGCATTGCTGCAGGAAGGACACATCAGCAGCAAGAAAAAAGTTGTGGATAAATAATTACAGAGCCCCTTAGCTCCCAACAGGAGAGATGCTAAAAACCTCAGGTGACTCCTTTTTCTTGTGTAACCCCCTGTGTATGGCAAGCAACACATTCACACTGACACCTAGCATGTTCCGCTCCAATGGACATGTGACAATGATGAGCCAGTAGAGTGGCTTATGAAGAGGGACTAAGAGGGAGAGGAGTTGTTAATAGGGGGTCGCCGTGGCAGTTGCAGGCAGATTTGCACAGGTCTGAAGGATTCAGGCTCACTTTAAAATGACCTGTGGGACCAGCACACGTCCCGCTTGAGTGAGATCGCAGTTGCTAAGAGGACACATAGCAGCTTAAAGAGCTGGAAAGCCCAGCAGTTGAGATCGTGAGCTATCCAGAGGAGAGGCAGCCGACAGAGGGGATCCCCAACGGCCATAGGAAACAGTGGTACCATTTGTTTTTTGAGGTGACTAAATATTTGATTACTCTCTGCTTTGTAAAGTAAACTGTTCATTATAGATTTCACAAATAGAATAGTCACGATATAAAGGTTTCTTAATCATATGTTGAAAGACAAATTTAAAGTTCTGAAAACAATATAATGAATTCATTAACTTTACGTATTGTTGGGATAAGTGTATATTTGAATTCTATTTTTGAAGTACAAAATCTTAAGAGAGTAAAAAGTCCATAATCATACTCAATGTTGGTTTATGTTTCAGCACATTTATTTTTAGGAGGACTATTGCTTCTTAGTGCCTCCCAAGAGGAGGATAAAAGGTACAGGTTGAAATAAGCAACAGAGTAAGAGCATAAAAAAACCAGAAGAATGTCTGTTTATTTTTCAGTGAGTTGGGAGACTTCCCCTCTTTCTGTGACTCTCCCAGTCGTTCATGGAGACATGCCAGTTGAAAATTGAACCTGTTAGGATTTTACAACAATTTCAACTTCAAAATCGAAAGCCAGAAATAACGTGTACATTTTGTCATTGGAAATTTTTAAAGGACTAGTGTATCTTATTTTAGCAGATTAAAAAAATAAAAACAACATGAAAACACAGACATACGCTTGTCTGATTTAATTGACACATGAGATTCAAACCTTATAAGCTGCACCAGTATTTAACAGATATTGATGGATTATGGAATAGTTTTTACTTTTGGCACTATCTATTGGGCCGACTAGTTACGGTGCATATTGATTTGAGACAAAAACAAAATACAGCAGGCTGTATTAAGGAAGCAGGTGTTACATAGTACAGGTGTGCACAATCTTTCCTGCTGTGCCCCAGTGCTTGCTTACCTCCATGCTCGCGCACCCTTCACTTACCTTATCTCCAGCGTCAAATGACACCGCGGGGTCATGTGACCCCACTTTGCCATGTTAACGTGAAGTCACGTGACCCAGCGGCGTCATTTGATGCTGCGTTGCCATGGAGACAAGTCGCTGAAGACACGCGATCCCCCAGCATTTAATTTAAATGCCTTGGGGAAGGGCGCAGGGCCTCTGCAACCGCCAAACCCCCCCTTAAAAATCTTGTACCCCCTGTTTGCGCACCCCTGACATAAAATATCCACAGTATCAAAGCAGATCTTTTTGGCTTAGTAATCAGCAATAGTACTTCGATTTGGGTAAATATCTCTATAAAATAAAATGGAATGTTCTAAAAAATAAAAGCATACTGTACATTTTTAATAATATGAATATGTAAGGCTCAAGACCAGAGTAGATTTGGATTACTTGGCTGAAAAAACATAACATCTATGATTTTCTAAAACAGAATCTTTAGTACATTTATATTTATTTGAGATTTTGTGCAATCACATAAACAATAAATGCATGTGTAATGGTTGCTAAAAGCGTTTAGGGATCGAAAACCATTCATTCAACTCCTTTAGATATTGAACAAACAAACGAAAGAACTGAACGATATCTAAGAAAGCGTGCAGTGTTTAGTCAAGGGATAAGGTTGAAGCCAATATGCAAGTTGCAAACAGATGGTGAACATTAAGTGAAATATTGTTAATGTGTTGAGGATTAAAAATGAATACATAGAATTATTAAACTGAGTTGCCAAGGTTTTCAAACTATTCCCTACAGAATCAATACAGTTTATTGTGCACTTTTGATCTGAGTCAGTACAGTTTTGCAATAATATCAGAATGAAAAATAACTACAGTATATGTAACTGCGTATACGGTGCAGTTAGACATGCAGGTGTATTAAAGACCAAGGGGCCGATTCACTAAGCTCCGTTAAGTGGCTTTAAGAGCGCAAAGTACCCTTTAAGCCCGATAAAGCTGCATTGCAATTCACTAAGCAGTGATAACGACGCTTTATCGGTCTTAAAAGGTATTTTTTTTGCCCTCGGCGCAAAATGCGCACGATCAGCCTATTGCGCTGATTTTTGCCAGTACTACCGATTCACTAAGCAGGACTTAGAAAAAAATTAATTGTTTACCTTTTTGATGGCACACCATCCATACAACAGGCCCGCGGGGGTCCCCGTGGGGGTCCCCGCGGCCGTCCGGAGGCATCCGGGGGTCCCCGCGGGCGTCCGGGGGTCCCTGCGGGCCTGCGGTACCAATGGTGTGCCCCCAAAAATTAAACAAGACTGTAAAAAAATACTCCCGTCCCCTAACACATACAGTACATTAATGTGCAAAATTACTATTATCCACATATGGATAATAATGCTTTTGCCCCTTAAATATACATTAATACAATAAATACATTAAATACATGTTGTACTAACCCTTGTACGGCACCCACGATGAAGGCCAGCCGCATCTTCCTCCTCATCCATACACTGGGGTGCTGAAAAATATACAAAATAAGAACAAGTGCCAAACTAATGTCCCCTAACCCCTTAATGACCTTAGCGGTTATTAACCGCTACAGTCATTAAGGGGTTAAGCCACCCTGACCCGATACCCACTTATTTGTACAGTGTCTTCATCATGTGTAATATATATATATATATATATATATATATATATATGTATATGTATATGTATATGTATATGTATATGTATATGTATATGTATATGTATATGTATATGTATATGTATATGTGTGTGTATATATATATGTGTATATATATATATATATATATATATATATATATGTGTGTGTGTGTATATATATATGTATATGTATATATATATGTATATATATATATCCTGTATATGCATGATTAACCAATATACAAATAAATACTGTACATGGCCAAATACAAATCTCTCCAAATATCAAACAGCACCAAGCTCAATCAATATCTAATAAATCAAAATACAAACACTCAATTTGACAATGTGTATATGATACAAATAATCTTTGCATCATATATACTATGTCAAACAATGCTGCAAATCAGACACTAATCCAAACAAGATACAAATACAATCATTAAAGAAAAACAAAGCATCAACACAATTAATTTACCATCAATTAATCCAATCACCAATCAATTACAATCCAATTCAATTACACACTTCAAATCCTACAATCAAACCATTGTGTAAATTAATCTATGACAAAGTAACCATCAAACAAAATTTATATGCCAAAAATAAGCCAATAAAATAATCTATAGAAACCAACCATTAACTAAACATTTGCAAACATTAAATGTACATGAGCAACACATTTTTACACAAAGCAGCAAATTACAATTCAATAAAACATCCAAACAAGGCAAGCCAAAGCGTTTTTATTATACCTGTATGTATGTCCATCTATAGTTTACAGACATAAATACAGGTGCAATAAAAGAGCATTAAAAACAATTTAATCACATTAAAAATTAACATACAGTACAATACAACCACTGATTTGTCCTGTACGTATGTATACCCATAGTGACATACATACATTCAGGACAAATAAATGGACATTAAAAAAAAAATGGACGTCAGGGAAAAAAAGTCCAAAAAACCTGTAAAATAAAATTAAAATACTTTTTCTTTTTTTACTTACCATTAGATGAACCAGTCACAGCAATCAAGGGGAACCGGAACCACTGGAGCAGCTAATCCAACAACAGGAACCAGGTAACCATAAAATAAAAAATCCATTACAATCCACAAGTGTCTTTATCTTCTTTTTTCTATTTGTAATCCATCGTGGGGTCTTCTCCATCTTCTTCTGTCTTCTTCTGGGGTCTTCTTTCTTCTTCCGGGGTCTTCTTATCTTCATCCACCACGCCCTGGTCTTCTTTCTTCATAGGATGTCTTTCCTCCTCGGCGTCAAGCCTGAAAATAAGACGACATAGGCTTTTAAAGGCCTATGACGTCACATTTTCATCATATGGTTCTCAAGGCCCTGACTGGGCCGTGAAAACCATGTGTTTTGGCCGACAAAAAAAAAATGATGACGTAATTTAAAGGCAATGAAAGCACAGCCAATCAGAATTGGCTGTGCTTTAATTGCCTTTAAGATGCAAAGGGGCATACATACAAACATTGGCAATCAATGGGCAATGAAAAAAAATTAAATAAAAAAAATACAATTGAAAAAACCCGTAAAAGAAAAATAACATACATTCAATGTACATACATTCAATGTTTTTTCTTACCTTTTGATGTCATCACCCTCCAATTCTCGTGCTCTCAGCAAGCTCTCGAACAAATCCACGATTCAAAACAGCAACGGGCATCAGGTAAAGTCCAAAGTCAATTTCTTCTTTCGTAAACTTCATCTGTTAATTGTAATCCATTTAGGGGTCTTCTTCTTCTTCTACTTCTCTATCTTCATCTTCAACGCCATTGTAATCCTATTGGGGAGGAGGTCTTCACTCTCCAGCATCTTGGCGTCAAATGAGGCTGCACAGGCTTTTATACATCTGATTGGCTGAAATAACCATATGACTATTTTTATTTTTTTAGACTGACGTTATGTAAAGGGAGGTAAGCCAGCCAATCAGAAAAGCTATGCTTTCTTTCCCTTTAACATGACATCACCAAACCCACATGGCCACAGTCACATGTTATTTCAGATTGTGAGATGTATATCCCCAATCTGGTTGTAGTAGACCATGTGAGTAAATTTTTCGAAAGGATGTGACATCATCCAAAGGGAGTTACATTGTCTACTACAACCAATCTGATTGGGGATATACATCTCACAATAATGGCTGAGGTGAAAGTTGTAACAATAGACAGTCTCCTGCTAGGAGGAACACTGTAAGAAATCTTTTTTGTGATCATTTGTTGCCAAAACTGGTACACTGCTGGGCTCAAAAAGGTGTGTGGTATAGCAACCAAAGAATGCTCAGTACATTAAATCTCATTAATAATAGCATTAAGACTTCAAAAAGGAAAAACAATGCAGTAAGTAATATTTAATACTACAGAACTGACCTATTAAAAAAAATAGGATTATGTCCGTATTTATCCTGGCATATTGACATAAAGTGAGTTTCCCATAATCAAAGTAAGCTGCTGGAATCGAATATACAACTTGTAGATGTAAGACCTAAACCTATGTATCAGACTCTCCCTCCCTACCATAAGCAAATTGTATCAATGATACAGAAATATAGTTAGCAAATTAGAATTCCAAAATAAGGTGCACTTATGGTCTGGGAAGCGGCTTGGAAGCAGGTTTACTAACATATGTGTAAAATTACACATGAGCTGCTCCAGATTGTTACCATATATGGTAATGACTTGTTAGTAGAAGCACCGACACAGCATATCATATTTGCTTTTTTGGGGAATCCTACCTACAAAATTGGTCATACCAACATAAGTGTAACATGTTATGGTGGTACAACAAAAACTATCACAGCTTGTAAAGTATACAATTTACACCACATTTATGAATCAGTGCTAAGCTATAAATCAACATAGCCATTTATTTGTATGGGCCGTAAGGTCCTCTATATCACAGCACTGTTTAAAGGTATATCTGAGCATGTGACTTTTTTTTTTTTGCCTAGTTGTTTCCGTGACCAGTCCACCCAATCCCATCATTATTAGTGGTGGCAGTGCAAACCCCTCCACATTGCACTAAAATCTAATACTTTTATCGACAGGCTTCAGTCACGCTTGCTAAAATATATTTACAGTAAGTATATACTGTAGTATGTGAATAATTTCACCCATAAAAAAATTGCTGAAGTATATTGTATGTACAGATATTGAACATATATATGTAGCCATGGCTGGTCCAGACTACCTCTCTGCCTCCTGTCATGTAAGTCCTGATAGCTACAGGCTGTGGCAGGCTATCTTGGGCTTTGACCCTCCCTCATGCTACTCTCTGAGTGACAGAAGAGGTGGTGCCACAAGAGTCTGTGTATAGCCAATCATGGTACAGACCTTGTGCCCTCCCCTTTTGGGTCTCAGAGAGGGAGTGAACAATTATAGTGAGTCCAGCTCTCCCCTTCCTAGGGGTGAGACGTGTGAGTTCTGCTCCCACCCTCTGGGGTGAGGAGGCAGATAGATCCGAGGACCCCATGCCAAGAGAGCCAAGCACCATCCAGAGGCTTGGAATCCTCTGTGACCCATCTGCATCCGCTGGGTGTACCATCTGCAGTGACTGCAAATAAAGCCCCTTTGTTTTATATACCTCTGCCTGAGTCTACAGTATATTGGGCAGAGGTGTGAAAGAAGTCTGATTTGGTGGGGACTGTCTCTGGGAATCTTGTAGCCCACTGAAGATGGAGGCGCTGACACCATGAGCGAAGTCTGAATTCACCAGAAGCCTGTCCTGTTCCCCACAACATCGCGAACCACTCAGCTCTCCTGGACCCTCACAGGTATGACCGCACCACAAACATCAGTAGTAACAGCAACATCTTCCAGAGAGGGGGGGGGGGAAACATGTGTTACATATATATGTAAATATATTAGATGGCGGTCGTGATTTAAATATGTAATCAATGATGCGCCATGTAATACAAAGAAAATACATATTTTTATGTTGCTTTTAAACAAAATGTGTTTTTGCTTTATACATTATTTGTTAGTTATTGCTCTCAGAATGAAGAGTACCGAAAAGAGCCACTTACTGCAGAAAGTATAAGTTATCCTTCCTACAGGGTTTATACCACAAATGTGTTTTAATAATGCTTACTGTAACTCTAGTACTGTAAGTAAAAAATAATAATAATCTGCAGTGACCCATACAGTATTTACATTTTTACATGCAATACAAGGCTATGGAATCAAGCAAATATTTTATTTCAGAAAAATGGAAGTAAAAGATACAGTATACTATTCAAATTTGGTGAATAATTTATAAAAATGTATAATAGTTATTGTTCCAAGAGACGTACAGTATGATGCACAAACAAAGCAGAAAATGCTCATTGTTTGAGTTATGTCTGAATACGTTCCTTTTTGTGTTTTATATGGAAATATATATGATATGTTCTTAAAATGCAATGGTTTATGCATTAGTTATAAGGTGTTTGGATTATTGCAATACGCTACTTCCTGAACTGGACTATACAGTAGTTGTAAACACCCTTTACAATTATTTTGCAAGGATTCGTTGTATGCTTAATTTCAGCTCCCTTACATAACTAAATTATCACAACTATTTTATTTCTAACAATGATTATGCATTCTTTAATGCATTACCTTAAAACTACTACTTGTTTTACATAATCTTTTAACTGATTTTCATCACTTGAGGCCCTCTTCTTCTTTCTTAGATCACTGTACTCCCAGCACTCTGTTATTTCATCATACAGGTGTGCCGACGAGTATTCTAAAACTTATCAGTTTGATTCAGTTTGAATGGGACTGCCAGGGACCCCTGCTGTGTTAATCCGATGGGCCATAAGTCTTTCTGCAGAAATGTCACTGAAATGTTGCAGCATATACCCAGCATGGACCTGGGTCTTGTTGGTGATAGCCCCAGATTTTCCAAGGCAAGTTTTAGAATACTCGTCGGCGCACCTGTACATGCTGTTCATCCTCTTCCTGTCTTATGATTCTCTAGACTAAGCTACCAAACTGATATTTGTTTTCTGTACTTATTTATCTGTTTTTTGTCTGATGGGATACATCCAAGGATAATGAAAGAGCTCATGGGGATCCTGGCAACACCATTAACATAACTATGTATTTGTCTCTATTAACAGGTGTAGTTCCATATGACTAGAGATCACCAAACATAACTTTACAAGAACAATAGTAGGGACTATGATGCTCACTGCAGGCCAGTGAGCCTGACATCAGTAATGGTAAAATTAATAAAACACTACTAAAATAAAGAATTGTTTAATATCTATATTCTAACTTACAGTACAAAATCCCAGGCATCATGAATTTACTGTGGGGGAGTAATGCCAAACAATTCTGATTAATGTTTGTGACTGAATGACTAAGCTAATAAGATAAGGGTGGAGATGTAGTGTACCTAGCTTTTAGTAAGGCTTTTCCCCCTGTTCAACATAGAACCCTGATAAACACGTTGCAATGCTTGGGATTGGAATCTAAGGTGGTTGAATGGATAAAAAATAGAGAACATTCAGAGGAGGGGACGGTGACAAGTGTACTACCTCAAGGATTTGTACTGGGACCAATGCTCTTTAATATCTTTGTTAGTGACATTGCAGAAGACCTGGAAGGAAAGTACGCCACTAAAGCATGGCACTATAGTGTCAACTACTATAGAGGAAATGGACTTGGGAGTCTATTTCAGCTGACTTTAAAGATGGGAAGCAATGTAACGAAGCAATGGACAAAGCCAGCAGGATAGGTTGTATAGGGAGAGGTATTGGCAGCAGAGAGAAAGAGCGAGAGGTACTGATGCCACTTTATTGGTAAGATCTCACCAGATCCATAGAGCTCCATTTAGTCAAGGCTCATAACGTCACATTACCTGAAACAGTAACGGATGCTATTTTCCCTGAGGCTAACACATGTCCACAAAGCTAATTTTATCCAAAAACAACGACCTCATTAGCATAGGCTTAACATCACGTTAAGTTAATACATTGTGTTAGCTTCCAATAACTTGGTGTTATGCATGTCTTACCAAAAGGTGGCGTTACTCCCATTCATATCCTGAAATATAGTTTCTGCTGGAGAGGAGCGAAAGAACGAGAGTTCTATTTACTAAAGTACCCAGCAATTTATTTACCTCCCCAAACACTCCTGAGATACCTGGGAAATATATTAATTTGGATATGCTATGTATATTTCAAACATTGAAATTAGTATATTTCCCTGCTATGTTTAGGGTTATTCACAGGTACCTCTCCGCTTACTTTTTTCACAGTGTTTGGGGAGGTATAGAAGTCACTGCTTACTTTCGTAATTAAGGTCTCTCTTTCCCTCTGGGTCTGGATGGGAGTAAAGCCACCTTTCCTGTAGGAATGACTTAACTAACGTCAAGTTAAATCCCTGTGTTAAACTTAATGAGTCTTTGTGGATAGGCACTGTTAGGTGGAACACCTCTTTTGCATATAATTATTACTAATAGACGTTATAGTTAAAGCAATGCTCTTTTCGGTCAAAAAATAGGACCTGACATTAAGTTATTGAGCTTTGAAGATACACATTATGGCATAACATGAGGTTAACTTAGGTGAAGACTATGTGAGTCAAGTGGTTCTATTCTCCTTTCAAATTCTATGTATCTATGTTTCTAAATCCCTTTTTTGGAGAAGAAATAAAGGCTGGAAGGAGGAAAGGAAAGAGGAATGGAAGAAAGATAGACGAGTCTAAGCATTTTGTAAATTGTTCAAGATTAGTTCATGAAAATGTTTAGATAAAAAATGAGATGGCTTCACTTAATTTATTTTCTGCATTTTTGTTAATGTCACTTTGCGTTGCGTAGGACATAACCACTGTGTTGACGAAGACAAAGTAAAAAAGTAACTGGCACTACCAAGGATCTTAATAACTACAGATGCCTGCCTAATACATGCACAAGGCAAAAGGGACTAGCAAGGGTCGGGGGTCAATATTGGGTTTTAGCGATTAGGGTAAGGGCTCAGGGTAATAAAGGGTTTTAGAGTAAAGTGTTAAGGTTTTTAGGGTAGGGGGTAGCATTAGTATTAGGGGTTAAAATTGGGGGGTTGACTGTAAGAGCTAAGGTTAGTGACTTACCTTAGCGGTGAAGCAACCGACGGCTGAGTGTCCTGGCAGCGAGGTGAGAATCGGCTATACGCTGGCAGTGATTTGATCGCGGCGAAACAGCCGTAACCAAATGTCCTATACCATCCTGTACATCCATATTATTGCCATTACGTCAATTAGACACAATATATTAACCATTAAGCATGAATCTACAAGCCCATATCAACAGGAAATGCTTTAACTCTTAAAAATAACCAATGGAGTAGTTTGCTCCCATCTTTTGCAGAAAAACCCAATGTTTCCATCTGGCAGGAAATGTTTGCTGAATGGATTGTCAAAGGCTGTGGTGATCACAAATGGAAAAAGGAGTCGCATATTCGATCTACTATGGTGCTTTTGCTTGATTACAATCAAGTGAATGGGCCCTCACGACTCGAAATCCAGAGTGAAATATTCACCAACAACTAAGGGAATACATGAGAACTGGTCCAAACATAACAACATTTCAACAGCAATTTATTAGTGACATTTAAATTATATTGATTGGTTAGACATTAGACATTGGTGTAATACATTCACATTTAAAATGTCAAATCAAAGCCCCCTGAAAGAGCCTGGTGCTATCTGTTTGGCCTCCTATTTCATCTAATGTTTGGATCCTTGCAGTTGCGTTGCTTCTCCCTACTGCTAGGTCTCGTGAGGAGCTGAGGAAGCGGTGGTGTCCAATAAATTGGGAGATGAATAGAGGAGTGCAACAGAGCGTCCCGGTGGCCACACCTACCAATGCTTTTCACGAGTGCCTAGCTCACTTCACAAGGGTTAGCATGTGTGACACACCAGTTCCTCCTGGGAGGAGAGAGAAGTGATGCGACTGCAAGGATCCATTAACTAGACAAAACAGGACGCCAAACAGATGGCACCACGTTCTTTCAGAGGCTTTGATTTCACATTTGAAATGTGTGCATTATTTTTTACTTTCTAATCAATACATTTATTTTACTACAACACTGGAGGCTGTCTTTGCACTGTATCCCAGGTACTGCAATTTGACTGGTGAAACCGGTACAGCCACCTTTGGGACATCAATGGACGAACATATAGGAACACTTCATTTATTTAATATATCATCTACATACTGTATTTGTACTAATCAAGGGGGCATGAGGGACCACCTTTTAATATATATATTTTCCATTTTTTTTAACATTTAGATTTTTTTGTACCATTATTACTTTACATGCATGATACCTTATATCAGTGGTGGGCAAACTGGGGGTCATGAGATTTTTTGGGGGACCGCACGAGGCCTCTGCAACCTCTACTTACCGGGATTCAGCTGGCTTCAGGACATGTGACCATGGCAATGCGGCGGAGGTCATGTGACATCATAGTTACCCTGGTAACGTGACATCAAATGACGCCACGGGTCACATGACATCACACGACCCCATGGCATCATTTGACGCTGAGCGAGGTAAGGAGAGGGGCGGCCAACAGAGGAAGTAAGGCATGGAGGCGCAAAAAAAGTTTGCACGCCCCTGCCTTATATGATTTATTTTATTGTGCTCTACATACTGTATCATGTATTTTATTTTAATTGTTATTAATATTTTATTGTTGTCCACGTCTGGAATTTGTCTTGAGACATTTTTCTTCTATTGTTTTATATCACATACTGATCTGTTATATAGTTGTAACATAGTCCCAGGATAGTAGGCAGCTTTCTGCCCGATTTAGGTCAGAAAGTGCAGGAATAGTGCAAAAGGATCTATTCCACAGCTTCACATTTACTCAGGCTGGTGGATGGAAAGTCCAGGCCACAGTTTACACGTGTCTAGTTCTCGCTCACTTGCTCTCCTAATTAAGGAACATGTATTTATGCCAGAAAGGTTTGCTGCTTCACTCTCTCTCCTAGAGCCTGGAGGCTGGGGGTATCGCCGCTCCCCTGCATTCAGTTTGGGGAGGATGCCCCCTTCAAGTTTCGCAGTACCCAAAGGATTTGCCTGGGCTCACTTGGGAAACATTGAGTGTCATTAATGTAAGCATAAACTGTTGAAGGTTAATGGCTGAGTGCCCCAATATTTACCTGTTGAAGCTGCAGTCCCCTACTGGGACGAAATAAAACAGGCAGAAGCCTGAATTACGCAATATAATGCTTTTGTATTATCCTGTTATTTCTCTAATTAACCCTAGAAGACTGTGTCATGAAGAGCCCAGACAGACGTCAGTACTACAAAAGAGGGTCATTTGTCACATAGTATTGTATTTTACTAATAATTCCACCCCCTCCTTTTGCTGGAGGTACCACACAGTTAAGTGCATTAGTACCACTACTTCCCTTTCAGTTCTATATTTCAAGCGGTGACAAATTGAACTTAAACACATCATGCTTTGTTTTCCTTTGTTTCCCTGTGGTTGCTTTAAATATAAAAGAGTCATTCAATTACAAAATCATGTAGATAAGTATCCAAGAGACCTGATGCAAGCGCCTGCTAAGTTTATTTTGCCACAGCTGAAAGGGGTAAAAATGATAGTTACCGGGGGAGATTATTTTATTTTTGAGCCAAATACGGTTTCTGTTTATTTTTAAAAAAAAATTTTCAATACATTTTTAAGACTGGAAGTAAAAGCCCTAAATGGATGTAAATGCCCTTGGGCCTTGTTTTTCTCATTTTTCCCCATAATAATCATACTCAGTTGCCTCTTTTACTGGAAACATAACACCCGTGGTTGCTAAAGAGTACAAAGCAACTAAAAACAAAATGTCTATATTGCAATGTTTAGTTACCTGTAAATTCTAAACACTTCTTACTGTTCTTTTCACTTTGGTACATCAGCAGAAAATCTGACAGCCTGACCTTTCACATTGCTTTATGTTTTTCCATCACTATTCATTTGAACTATGGCAGAACACCATACTGATGGACTTCTTTTCAGAACAAACACCAACAATGATATTAAGGCCTCAGGCCACTGCTACTTTTGCACCTACTGTAACATAAAAACGGTTTCTTATAAACTGCAATTTGTGCTGTTATATATTGTAGTAAAAAGGCCACTTTAATTTTTATAAACGGATATTTCTGAAGTGGTGTCGGTATTTATTTTTCTAAATTACAGTAGCTGGACCATAAAGGATTTTGCTTTGCTGCCTGTTTACTACCAGATAAAACTTTTTCTCATTATTGACTGTCTCCATAGTAAAAAAATGTTTTCCTACAGGTGTAGCCTTTTGGTCAGAGGCATACTGTCGGAACCATGTAAGAGCACTAGTGTGTCATCACTACCATGCTGGTAGAACCAGGGGCAGTGCCTGATGTCACTGTTGGTAGACAGTGTCACTAGGGTGTGTTTACTAACCACCGGAGCAGGCTGGAAGTGGGGTCGGTGAGTTACAACAGGCCATCTGCTAGTACCTCATGGATTTGGAGACTCTTGTATACAAGGAACAGCATTTTATTGCAGAAACAGAAGTTCTCCTGACAGTAGGGTTCCTACCGGACAGGGGCACTGAGAGTGTTAGGAATGGCTTCCTGGGATAGACTAACCTTGGGGTCTGCACCAAGGAGTCCCTCTTAAATTCTGGACGATAAATTCTTAGCGGTTAGCCGCTAAGGTAATGAAGTTGCCTGTAAATGCATTTTGATTGCATGGGATTTATGCCGGGGGCCTCCGGTGCTGATGGGTATCCGATCCAGAGACTCCCGGCATCAATCCGATCCAGGAAAAATGATTTTTTTCTAAGTCCACTCTCACCGCTTATCGGCCGTTTCTCACCACCTTCCTGCCAACTTTTCCTGGCGGGAGGATTTTGAGAGGAAATCTCTATTCTACAGCCGCGATTTGCCTCGATAAGCTAATCGGGGCTACTAGAATTGCATGAGTTGAAAACCTGCCGATAAGTGGCTTCTCGTCGCTCGTTTGGCAATTTTCCTTTTTTTTTAATTTCCAGATATGAAGAAGTTTCACTCACATTTTGTAAAATAAAATATTTCATGGGAGAGAATAGCAGGTAATGGATCAATGGGGTCTGGCTGATTCAGTTGCAGTCTCTGTCCTGTCTCTCACATCCGCATGCGTCACTTCCGCTGACGTCACAGTTGATAGATATAGTGTAGTGCAGAAGTGATGATATGATACTGTATGTAGGAGTGATGATCTATCCCCTTGTCTCATCTTCATATTAGGTATAATGTCAAAAAGACCCCTATAGTGTAATATTGTAAAAGATGGATAGAAAGATATACAGTAAATACAAATTTTACATTTATTTTTCTTTTCATAGGAGGTATTACTACGAGACAACCGAGTGGTCCCACCCACTTCCTGACTCTCTGCACCACTTCCGGGCCTCGCGGTTGGTAGTTGTGAGGAATCAGCGGAGGACGCTATGAAACACATAGGGTATTCTGATCCCAGTGAGGAGCATTAAAGCACCGGATTTGACAAAATCACAAGGACCATAAGTGGTATAGAATTTTTTTTTCTCCTGTTCCTTCTGATGTATATATTTTTTGTTTGAATACTACACCTTGTTTTAGACTATCATAATATTACACGTACATACAGTATGATGTACACGAAAATTCAAGACCTCATAAGATGTTCTTTAGTTAAGTTTGACATCAGAAGATATATTATATTATATACAAGCTGATATACCCAGCGTTGCCGGGATTTAATTTCCCCGCCCCCCCCCTCTGTCTCCGCTCCCCTCCCCCATTCCCAGCTCCATCCCCCCCCATTCCCAGCTCCGTTCCCCCCCGTTAAGCTCCGTCCTCCCCCCTTCACAGCGCCACACATCACTCTCTGCCCCCCTGCACCTCACATCACTGTCCCCTCCCTGCACCGCACATCACTCCCCCCCCTGCACCACACATCACTGTCCCCCCATGCACCATACAGCACTCTCCCCCCCGTGCACCCCACAGCACTCTCCCCCTCTCCACCCCACATCACTCTCCCCCTGCACCCCACCCACATCACTCTCCCCCCCCTGCCCCCCACATCACTCTCCCCCCCCCCCCTGTCCCCGGCGCTTGTTCCCCCCCCCCCCCTGTCCCCGGCGGTCGTCATCCCCCTGTCCCCGGTGCTTGTTCCCCACTCTCTCCCCAGCGCTCTTTCACCCTGTCCCCGGTGCTCCTTTCCCCCCCCCTCCCCGGTGCTCCCCACTGAGGGTACGGGGCCCACGGGTGGTGAGGAGGAGAAGCGCCGGTGGAGGTGACGTGTTGGCCCCCCACCCTGTCCTCGCCGATTGTTCCCCCTCCCCCCGTCCCCACCGATCGTTTCCCCCCGGTCCCTGCCACTCCTTCCCCCCCCTCCCTGGCGCTCCTGGTCCCCGCTGAGTGTGGCTAGCCGCAGGGTGAGGAGGAGAAATGCCGGGGGAGGTTACAGTGTGACTAGCCGCGGGGTGAGGAGGAGAAGTGCCGGGGGAGGTTTGAGTGTGGCTAGTCAAGGGGTGAGGAGAAGAAGCGCCGTGGGAGCTTACCTGCAGTGAGGAGGAGAAGCGGCCGAGTGAGGAGTATCGAAGATTGCCTGTGAGCCCCTGTGTGTGACGTCACCCCGCCCGCAAACCCCGCCCCTCAGCCAATGGGAGAGCTTGCCAGCGAGAGGGGCCAACCAATCAGAAAACGCACATCTAACAGCATCTAATACTAGCTCAGTACAATACTTAACACTCATTACAATTTACAGTTTGGAGACTATAAAGGAACAACTCGCACTCATTTGTTTCCTCCATTTATTCTTTTCACACAATCGGAACCCGGGGTCTCCCGAAACTGGACTGGGATATTTTTAGCTACACTACCTTCCCCGTTCCCGACTTACTTACTTTTCTATGTGCTGATCTTTGTGGTCCATTTTGTAATATCAATGTGACTGCCACAAGCTTCACTCCCGCTGACCAATAAGAAGCCACAATGTCATCAGAGCATAAATTTGCAGCTTCCTATAGGACAACACAGGGAAAAGGGAGACCAAAAAGCGCACCAGCACAAACGGAGCAGGAAGAAACCAGGACAAAAAAATGATTAAAAGGGCACTTTAATGTGGCAAAAGACCCATCCAATGCATTTCGAACGTCGCAGCGTTCTTTTTCAAGGATCCTTGAAAAAGAACGCTGCGACGTTCGAAATGCATTGGATGGGTCTTTTGCCACATTAAAGTGCCCTTTTAATCATTTTTTTGTCCTGGTTTCTTCCTGCTCCGTTTGTGCTGGTGCGCTTTTTGGTCTCCCTTTTCCCTGTATTGCATTGAGTAGCTGCACAGCCTGCCTGCCTGCCCTACCAGGATGTGAGTATTTGCATATTTTTCAGGGAAACCTGCCAATGAGACTGATGGTGAGTGGGTTGCACCACACACCACCTGTCTTCAGGAGGATAGTACCCATTATATGACACAATAGGTACTATATCAATTGTTAGTACCCTGGTACAGTGGTCTGGCTTATTATCATTTTGAGATATACCTGCATTTGAGCGCTTCAGCTATTTTCCATATTCCTATAGGACAACCCCAGTGGGTCTTTGATTTTACTTTCATTTAACTGGCACAGAAAAAGGTAAGTATCTCAAGACCCAGGTGATCCTCCTCAGAGCTATAAATAATGCAGTTCGGCATCAGAGGTCCTTTGGATCACGGATTATTAGAAACAAACGCAACATTATGCTGCAATAACGTGACATTAAGTCTATGCTAATGAGATATACAACGGATGTTGTTTTTGCATGTAATTATCTTTGGGCAAAAAATGTTAAAGGAATTTTAGTAATGGAAGGATTACTGCTTTAATATTAATTATTGCGACAGGAGAGGTGCTGTACATCCTCTGTCCACTATCACTACAGGTTTATTTTGAGCAGACTATCTCTCCTCATCAACCTCATTCATTAGGCATAATATTATAAGATATAATAAAATATAATATGATATTAACAAAATAGGATTAATTTAAACAGAAAATATGGACTGGTATTAATATCTAAACACAGACACACTTATAGTTTACATCACGTTTCAAGAGTAACATATTTAAGTTAAATAAATCATTCAATGTGAATGTGGAAATGTATCATTTAAATACAGAATGACAATGTTATTTGGCAATAGTATTCAGGTAAAGTAATGTATTTAAAAAAAAAAAAAAAAAAATGATATAATTGCCTGGGTCTAATTATCTGCACTCTGGGTTGTCTTTTAGAGCCAGAGATAAATCTTTTCAGTATCACCTATACTTTAAGAGCCATTTTTATCTAAAATAATTACAGACACAACACATCTCACACTGTAATTCAATACTGCATTGTAATGGCTTGCGTATTACCAGCATGAAAAGTGCATGTGTACTCAATGTGCCAAGAAATGCTGAAAAGCAGGGGAAAAAAATAAAAAGTCAATCGGAGAAGAAGCCAATAAAAATAGTTAGTTGGAAGCAGCACTAACATGCCTGCTGCGTCAAAATGTTATTTAGAGGAAAAGCAAATACTGTACATTAGAATTAAAATGTTAATGTGCCATGTCTCATACAAAATCTCTGACGTAGAAATATTAAGAGAAGTGCGATCTTGCCCAAATTCACTTTGTCTATGTTTTGCTTAAACTTTTGAAACAAATTTGAATTTTGCTGAGAGACCTGTTTAACAGAGTAGTATAGTACCCATTTATTTATCAAATGTTTTACCAGGAAGTAATACATTGAGAGTTACCTCTCGTTTTCAAGTATGTCCTGGGCACAGAGTTATAATGGCAAATACATGGTTATAATTACATAGTTGCAATGAGTTAAAATGGTTATACAGTACATTATATGCAAGACATTGTATGTAATTAAAGATAATATATATAATAGGCGTATATATAACAGTTACAGACCAAATTAAAATGTGAGACAGCTTTAATTTTGAAAGAACTTAGACTGGTGGGGGCATTTACCTACATACCCCCAAACACTCCTCTATAGAACACGTGGAGAGATACCTGTGAACACACCCGGAAAATAAACTAATTTAAATATACTTAGCATATTTAAATTCGCTTATTTCCCATGTGGCTCCACATGTTGTATGGAGCAGTGTTTTGGGATGTATCAAAGTAAATGGCTACTCTATTATATTTCCCTCTATTTAAAAAAGGCACTATATTAATCAAGGAAAATGAATTCCATTTAAAGTATGTTGTTGTTTTTCTTTGATAAATCTGGTGCTTTTATGCCCCTGTTTTGCAGCTGGGAGACTTTATAAATAACCCCTATTGACTCACAGTGTAATGAGATGTATGTTATTATGCACCTTTGTCATTGGAAGGCATAAACCTTCTTGACTAATGCTCTGCATTAAATGTAAGAAAACGGTTTATACATAGATCACAATGAGAAAGACAGCCAGGTAATTTCGGACTCAAAACATAACATATACCAATGAATATCTTCTAACTCCAACAGTTCAAAGAAGAGAATAAAATTATGTGTTGCCTAGTTTTGCGCTTTTAAGCTCTTACAGTGTTCTCATCTAACCACATGTCATAGTCTTCCATTTCCCTACCATTATCTAGACTCATTTTTGCAAGCATCTTATTTATATTTGTAATGTTCCCTGGAAATTAGGTCTAGATAGCGGCAAATGGTCTCTTAGACTGAGAATTTCGGAAGTGTCTTACTGGTAGATATAATAACATACATAACCATATATTACAATGAGCTAGCTGCCCAGCCTTCAGAGGTGGTCAGTAGGAAATTGCCAAATATAAAACTCTATCATTAGAGAATGACAATTTAAATACTTTATATAGTACATACGAAAACAACTGAAAGGCAGAACATGTAGCTGCCAGAGGTGTGTGCCAAAAAGCCAGATGCAACGTCTGGCAAACTATAAGCCCTTTTACTGTTACTATTACCAAAGTAGAAGCATCATTGTATAATAAAGTGCAGATTGTTGGCAGGTATAGTTTAGTGTTCAAGATTTATTGTTAAGATGGAGTATTGGTCATAAAGAAAATGACTGACTATGGCTTTGGACTTGGCAATTGTTGGTATATCCGTAGGAAAGGCAATTTGTTTTGCATGTTTGATTGAGAACAAAGGCATGTGTTGATAATTTAGAAAGCGGCAACACTTCCTTCCAAATGTGGATCGTTTGAATTAAGCTCTCCACAAATTTCAAATCAGTCAAAATAAAAATGTGAATAGAAAGTACAACTCAAATGACACACTTTGCAGAAATGTATGTTACTCCAACAGGGTTATTAGTCATCAAGGGCCACCAACAGGTCAGGTTTTAGGGTTATCTCTGCTTCAGCACAGGTAGCTCAATCAATGTCTCAGTCAAATACAGCCACAGGGGACTCAATCAGGTGGTTCAATCAGTGGCTCAGTCAAAGACTGAGCCACTGATTGTGCCACCTGTGCTGAAGCAGGGATATCCTTAAAACCTGACCTGTTGGTGGCCCTTGGGGACAGAAGTTGGCCACTCCTGACTGTTAATCACTTTTCACTACATATGAGGTACATGTGGGTGTATAGTATCCGCCTCATAGGGGAAATTGCTTAGATCTTAATGCTGTCCCCCCATATACGGTACATATTATAGTCTGTATTCCTATACACTGGGTAGATTTGTTTCTTTATATATTAATCTTAGAAATGGATTGCTGAAATGAAGAGGCATTTGAAACATTTAAAATAACACCTACATAGACCATTTATACTGCAAAAAAAATCATCTCTTTAGGAAGTTATAGCACAGTGGTCATCAGCCCAAAATGCTTTTACTAAATCCGGAAATTTACATAAAACAACAAGCACTGAAGGGATTAAACACCATACAAACCATTCGGGTCCCTAAGGATCTTTATTAAGTGCTCTGATCTTCACATCAGTGATAATAAGCATTTCTATGTTGCATGTTTGCTTTTCACGAGTTCTAATTCCATGAAATGCCTCCTTTTTGTTAGGGAAATAGTAATAAGCACATAACCAGTTTGTAGCTAACTTTCCCATTATGTGAACGATACATTATGTCTTGGGGGAGTATGTATTTTTCAATGGGAGAAGACAGAGATAGTGATTGAAAGTGAGAATGGTAGAGATAAGTAAACTATTCATCGATTTACTAAAAATATATGATTCCTTGGCTTATCCTCTGAAATAATAGAGCTAACAAAAGTACCAGACTTTTTGTCCAAAATATAACACAGTCTGGTATGTGCCCTGCTGTAAGTCAAATGTTCTTCTAATTAAGTGATTTGGTCACTGTGCACGTTAAAACGAATGTACTGTTATTACTGTATGCAGCTCTCCAACGCCCAATAATATTCACAAGGTTTCCACATTTATAACAAGTGTAGCCCCCATTTCCTATGACTAAGGGAAATACGCGTGCAGATATACCTGTTGCTCACAGGAGGCCTAAGCCTCCACCACTGGGAGCCTGGGGTGAGCTCTTTCTCCTCTTGGTACAGCACCTCCACCTATGAGGGATTCCAGCGTTGGCGGGATAACCCTTCACAGGAACCAATACAGTAATAAGTAATACACTCACAGGTATATGACAAATGTTTACTGACACACACATATACTATAACAATAACAATATCCCCATGCAATACCCACACCCAACAAAGAGTTAGTCCCCCCAAAGTCCTGAGGGTGCCCTGGGCACCTGTAACCCGATGTCCGCATGAGCAAGCCCACCCAAAGTGTGAGGTAGCGCTACCTTCCTTGTGATATGATGGTGCATGGTGGGTACCTCACTGGCTACGACCAGGGATTTGTGGAGATCCTCTATTAGCAGAGTTGCATCCGTGGTCCCACGATGCCGGGTCTGCAATGTTCCCCTCACGCCTTATCCCGATCCGCCTTGAGACGCAAGCTCCAGTTGGAGTGCCTCGCCTAATGTCTATGATGTGACCTGTGGCCTGGTCCCAGACCACAGAACACTGCGTGTCTGTCCGGTCAACGGTGCAATAGTTAGAGCCTAAGGTACAAATCTAGGCCTTGCCCAGGGAAACACTGCTCCCTGGACACTACCTGTTCCTTTACCTCCCTCCGTCATACTGCCTCCGGTCCCCTTTCGCGCCCAAGAATATCCTGCTGCCTCGCAGTCTCATTGGTGGGCTGGCCCCATGTGATTCCCTCCCCCAAAGCACTATGGGTCATGTAGTCCCATGGCCACATGTGCGGAGCTCCCTGTAATGGCTGCCGCATGCGCGACATCTAAAATGGCAGCCCCCGCACTCTGAGTCCGCCACGCCGGGGGTAAGAAGGGGGCTTGGCTACACAAGTTTGTTTAATGTATAGGTTTCCACATTTATAACAAGGTTGTTTAATGTCTAGGTCTTATGTATACATTTCTTTAACTGGACAGGCTTGAAAGCTGCCTGCAGCAGAGAAAAGTAAAATGGAACGTTTCCAGGTCAGCCACACGAGAGGTGTTGGCGTCCCAATTCACTATCAGGGTTTTCATCAAAGTAATGAGACTGGGTCTCAGCTGACTTTCAAACCTTTGATGGAAATTTTCTCACAAAGAGACAAGGAAGGTAAGAAAACCTATTCCATCTTTTGCCAGGAAAGATAAACATATAAACAGGCGCTGTTGTGCCAACTCATTTAGTATATAAACAAAATAAGGCCCTAATTTGTGTTTTTATGGTACAGAAATAAAACTATGATTATTTAAATATTTCAAATGATAATAAGAAATATTTCATTTATACATTGGGGCATGTGTATGAAAGCAAGAGGCAAACAATCTGAACTATACAGTATATAAGTATAGTACAGGCATACCCCGCATTAACATACGCAATGGGACCAGAGCATGTATGTAAAGCGAAAATGTACTTAAAGTGAAGCACTACCTTTTTCCCCACTTATCGATGCATGTACTGTACGGCAATCATCATATATGTGCATAACTGATGTAAATAACGCATGTGTAACAGGCTCTATAGTCTCCCCGCTTGCACACAGCTTCGGTACAGGTAGGGAGCCGGTATTGCTGTTAGGGACGTGCTGACAGGCGCATGCGTGAGCTGCCGTTTGCCGATTGGGCGATATGTCCTTACTCGCGAATGTACTTAAAGTGAGTGTACTTAAAGCGGGGTATGCCTGTATACAAGAAATATGTTGTATATAGTATAAATAGTATATAAATAGTATATAAGAAACAAATAAGAAACAATCCATTGATTAGGAAATGTCTAATAAAATGTCTAATAAATGCCATAGATTTGAATCACTGTAGGATTTCTACCTCACTTAGACCCAGATCCACAAAGCTCTGTTATGTCAATTAATGGGATGTTAACCTAACTGTGTATCTTCAGAGGCCAATATTGTAACGTTATGTCATGTTTTCTGCAGTAAAGAGCATTGCATTGACTGTAATGGACATTAGTGATATTGACATGCAAATGATATGGCTAATAATGTAATGCCTTATTTGCATATCTACAACTGTGTGCTAAGGTTAATGCAGAAACTGAACATTACATTATTTAGGTCATGTCTGAATAGTCTGGGTGTAGCACCAGAGTTGGAGACGACTGTACCAACATAAGCAATATTTACATTGTTATTTCCCTCTTCTCTCCTTCTCAACTTTAGTTAATCACATATTGTAGGATCTGGATCAGAGTAAAGCAAGGACATACTTAATGTCATGTTGTTGGTAGATTACGTAACGTTGTGTTACAAGTCAATGTTAATGATATACTGTCTACAACGGCCGTTGTTTTTGCATGTAATTAGCTTTGAGGACAGGGGTTGTCCTCAGAGAAAATGATGTCTGTTCCTGATTTAGGTAACGTCATGTTGAACACTGACAACAGAGCATTGATGGATCTGGCCATTAGGCACTGTCCCACAGAATCCACCATTGAATCGGAGTCTCCATGCTATAGTGCCCTGACCCTTGGTACTATCAAAGTTTAATGAATAACCTCCTTAGACTGTACAATTCCCTATATTCTATTGCTCCTACAGAAAACATATGCACTGTAATTGTGTGGAAGTTCTCGCTGTGCCTTTCTGGGGTTAAGCTTTTAGGTGTAAATGTGAACAGGTTTTCAATATACCTGAAATTACAAACAAACATTGAAAATGTTACATAAGATGCTGCATGCCTGAGCGCTCCCACATAAATGCAAATCCAATGTATAATGCTAAGTAGGGATGGGACTTTAAGAGTAAGAATGTGCCAAATGATCTCAATAAAAACCTAGTTTGTAGTCATTTTCTACGATCTGTGCGCATATTAAAGTACAAGTAATGATAGTCCAGATGGCATGCCTATTATGTACTAGAAGAAATAATCCCTACTTTTATCCCCTCAACAAATGTTTGTGTTATTTAACCCGTTCAGTACCTGCCAAACCTCCATGGTATTGCTGGGAAATGTGCTGCACACTCTCTTGGAACAGAAACTCACAGAAAAAGGAGGATAAGGATACCTACTGTACCTTTTGAAGAACAGAAATACAAACCTGCAGTAAGCATGTAAAGAGTTAAGTATCAGTCAAGTTAAAGGGTATTACCAGTCTACGACATTTAGCCGTCGGCATTTCGCTGCGGTCGGTCAGGCACTGGGATATTTAGCTGCAGGTCATTTTGGGGCAAAGGTAAGCCCCTAACCTTTACCCCTTACTCTAAAACCCCTAACCGTAACCTAAAACCCTTAACCCAAAAAGCTTAACCGCTAAAGTTATCCCCTAATACTAATAAACGCTAATCCACTTATCTTAGCGGCGCATCTAAATGGTGCCAGAGATATGGACCATTCCGTAGATCAACACACTCATTTAAGTGAAAAGTATATGAATGATAAAACAATAAATACAATTAATGTGTCAATATTATAAGTTCCCGCATGACTTCCTGAGCAATATTGTCTTACTGATTACTGAAAGAAAGGATTGCCTGCCAAGCACCTTCTCCAACGTCAAAACTAATTTGAAAATTCACCAGCTCAGCAAAGTGTCCTGATGACCACGACTCACCAAACTGCAATATGATCATACAAACACTCTAACCCACAGGTGCGCAATCTTTTCCCCCTGTGCCCCCTTGCCGGCTCACCACTCCCCCAACCGCCCCTCCCCTCCTTACCTTGGCTTTGATGTTCTGACGCCACGACGCCATGGCAACGCATCTCCAGAAGCCGTCTGAGCCAAGGTAAGTGAAGTTTACAGAGGCCTTCGCCGATCCCCCTGCATTTAATTTAAATGCCTTCGGGAAGCGTGCGGGGCATCTGTAAACCTTGCAACCCCCCCCACCCTCCCCCAATTTGTGCACCCCTGCTCTAACCAATACACACAAATATTCTCCTACTGTTTGTTAGTCTCCACACATGCCAATTGGATTGAAAGCTCTTCGGGACAGGGACTACTTTCTTCCATTTTTACATTTATGTCTTGATTAGAGATGGGTGAATTGTTCCTCTTTTAGTGACACAACCCCATTTTACCACTGAATTAGAATTATCACTGAAACCAAGCGCCAGAAAAGAAGGCAATAAAAAATAAATGGATGAGTAAATGTTTGACTTTCTGAGATTTCTGGATTCAATTTTAAAGGTATAGGTATCCAAAGGCTTCTCTGCTATGCCCTTAAAAGTATTGTAGGTTAAAAGCTTTATTTTAATTATTATGATGCAGAATAACACAGCCAGCGAAAGCAATAACCCTTTCTACATCTGCATCTTGATAGAAATTGGTGGGTACAGTAGTTTTGAATTGCCCCTCTAAAAAGCTTTGTTTTATTGATGTTAATTTATACAGTATATTTTTTCTTTGAAATACCTTTAAGAAAAACCCAACATTACTCTAGTAATATTTATACAATTTGTGTATATATATATATATATATATATATATATATATATAGAGGAAAAGAGAAGAGAGAGCGCACGCCCATAGCGTATAAAAGTTTTAATGAGGGGGAAGGGGGAGAGAGGGGGGTAAAAAACGCACTTACAAAAATGCAATTAAAATCAAGCATATGTGATATATATAATCACCACCATCCGGTTTAACTGTAGACTCTTGGGGCAGTCCCAGGCTCCGTTGGTAAAGGAGCAACGTCACAGCAGATTCCCAGGGCTGGTACCACCATCCGGTCAAACTGCAGACTTTTGAGGCCGTCCCAGGCTCCGTTGGCAATGGAGCTCAGTCCCAGCAAATTCACAAGGCAGGTGTGCTGTGTATAGTCCAAGAAAGAGGTCCCGTATGGTGCCTGTAGCACTCGCGCCTGGATTAATACGCTCCAGCGCTTAGTGTAGACTCCAATGTCTCTGCGTCTGACGTCACGACGCTCCCTGACGCGTTTCGTCAGTCACGGCTAACTTTCTCAAAGGGATATCATGAGAGGGGGAGGTCCGGTATTATATAGGCAACCTCCTGGTGGTAATTAAGAGAAGTCCCCTCCCCTACTCAACTGCAATAGTTTATCGTGCTGCTGCACACTTATATACACACATATGGATGTAATACAACAATTAACCTAAAAAGATTGGAGGAGATAGTGAGAGTAAAAACAAAATTAACACTTTAAATACCAGTCTAAATCACAATGCTTTTGGGATGAATGGCATATATTCTGCATATATACACATAATAACAGATCATTATATATAAAAGACCATAAATGTACACTATATGTATATTGCCCATAGACTGGTATAACATTGTTCATAAGGACAGAAAAAAGAAAAAAGAAAAAATCCTAAAGGTATCAGACCAGTATAAACACATACAGCCTGCATGTGACTCAAGATATCATCAGCCAATAATTGTTAGTTTATATATTAGGGATATGCTGTAATCAGTTAAATGATATTTGAGCACACCCAGTATATATAGAGGGTTGACTCACACACAGGCTAATAAAGAATATAATTAATGAAAAGACAGAAGATCACATAACATCATATACAAATAGATAAAATGCAATAGTGTGCAAATATACAAACACAATCAAGTGCAAATAACCCTTGGCGGGTATGTAAATCATTTAAAAATTAAATATAGACAATGAATCATGTGATCCTAGTAGGAAAAGAAAACTGATCAGATAAGGGATAATATAAATCAGTCTGGAGTTTGTATGCCACAAACAAGGCCAGGACCCGGAGAACTATTAAATGAGTGCATATTTTGATTAATTATATTGTTAGGTAGTATGGATGAAAAGTGTAGTTGTGTGAAATATGTAAAGAAGTGTATATATGGAAATAAAATTAAAATAAAAAATAAAATATAAAATAAAAGAAAATTTCTTCCTTCTGTGTCATTCCCCATTATTTACTCCCCGGGCTCTAAATGGCCAAACTATAGTGAGTACTTATTCAAGTGATAGTTAATTTTAATTTTATATGAAAACTATACAAATATTATAATAGTGTATGTGAAGAAAAATATCTATTACCGTCTATTGAACCTTGTGACAATCTTATTTTTAATGAAACTCCATAAATGTGCAAATATAAATATTCATAGATATATCCATTGTCTAAACGGGGGGAAGGATATGGTAGGATTGGGGGGGAGGGGAAGGGGGGGGTGGAAAGGGGAAGGAGGGTGAAGAGGGGGAGGGGGGGAGGAGGGGGGGGAAAAGGCGGGGGGAAGGTGAATCTCTGGAGGAGATCCAGACAAAGGATGGACTGAGAAGCAGAGGAGAGAACAGGAAGAGACATCCAAGGAGTGACTAGACTAAGGTACTGACATCCAAACATTCGTTAAGTCCCCCAGGATTAAGGGTGCCCAATTGGTGAATCCAAAAGGTTTCCCGCCTACTGCACCGACACACTTTATTCGAGCAAATACCCGGTATGTACCTGGCAGATACCTGGAATGCGCCGCTCCTCACCTCTGACAAGCCCCGTTGCATTTGCCTTCCCAGCCTGGGTTCATGCCTGGCTGATGGGCGGCTGATCTGTTAAATGATAATGATTAGGATTTAATAGGCTGCAATGCTTCGCGTGTCTACCAGATGGCATAAATTCATGAATTGTAATGCAGTATATATATATATACTGTGCAGTATTGCATCCAGCAGGAATAAAATGCTTCAATCCCTGCTTGAAAAATAACTCAATGTACTCGGGCAGAAAACAGTCACAAACCTCAATACACCCGGGTATACCCGAATTCGTGGGACTAGCCGAGCTCGAATAAAGTGTGTCGCCAGTGTACATAGTGTCTTGAATCGGTCGCCTCCTAGAACACAAGGAGAAATGGTCTCTATTCCCATAATTTGCATAGTCTTGGGATTTTGTTGATGAAATAATTTAAAGTGTCGAGAGACACTATGATTATTGAGACCCTTGATAACATTTCTCCTGTGTTCCAGGAAGCGCGTTCCCAATGTTCTCGTGGTGCGTCCAACGTATTTTAGACTGCACCCGCACTGTATAAGGTACACAACGTAAGTGCTGAGACAGGTGATAGAGCTACTGATGGCATAGGTGATGCCCCTGCTGTGAGAACAGACATGAGTGTTATTCAAAAGATGCCTGCACGTAATGCATCGACTGCGGCCACAGGGATGGTTACCCAGTGGTCCCTTATTTTTTGCAGTATTACAGATCGAGGAAGACTTAAGCCTAGTGGGAGCTAATATACTTTTTATACTTCTAGCCTTCCTGTATGTGACAGTAGCTCTATCCGGCAGGATGGGTCCTAGATGGGGATCACACTTGAGAATGGACCAATGCTCGTTCAGAATTCTATTAATGGATTTTGATGACTGGTTATAGGTGGTAATAAACCTCACAGTCGACCTATCCGTCCCTGTATGTGTTACTGGGGCGCCATATCCTAAACGTTTTCCTTTTTGTTTATTTTTTGATTTCTCAAGCAAAGTGGTTCTGGCAATGGAACTTACCTTGCTGAGAGAATCGGAGACCACGACGGGATCATATCCCTTAGAAAGAAATTTCTTCCCAAGTGTGACTGACTGGTTTTCGAAGTCAACATCCCTTGTGCAGTTCCTCCGTATTCTGTTGAACTGCCCCAAGGGAATATTGTTGAGCCAGTGTTTGTGATGGTTGCTGGACGCATGGACGTAGCTGTTCACAGACACAGACTTGAAATGTGTGGTGGTAATGATATTCAAGTCTGTGTCTATGCTCAGGGCCAGATCCAGAAAGACAGTGGACAAGTTATTAATATCAAAAGTGAATTTCAGTCCAAACGAGTTGTTGCTGAAAGAGCTCAGGATATCGAATAAATCCGACTCCTCTCCATCCCAAATTATAATGATATCATCTATGAAACGGCCATAGTATACGAGACCCGCTCCAAGCAAGCTGTTCTGCCACACATGGGACTCCTCCCAATGCCCCATAAAGAGGTTGGCATAGCTGGGAGCGAATCTCGTACCCATGGCCGTTCCACAAATTTGCAAGTGAAAATTATCTTCAAATAAAAAATAATTGTGCGCGAGGATGAAGTGAATACTTTCTAAAATAAATAACCTGTGTTTTTCCGGAAAGAGTGAATCCTTGTCCAACCAGTATTTTATTGCCTCTAAACCCTTGGTATGTTCAATGCAGGTGTATAATGATGAAACATCACATGTAGCCCATAGATAGGTGGATTTCCACTTAATATCAGAAATGGAGTCGATGACATGGAGCGTATCCCTAACATGGGACCTCAGTGCAGTGACGTAGGGGTGGAGAAAATAGTCAACATATTGGGATAGGGTTGATGTCATCGACTCCACGCCCGATACTATGGGTCTACCCGGGGGATTGGACAAGGATTTGTGCACTTTAGGAAGGTGATAAAAAATAGGAGTGCGTGGATGTGAACAAAATAGAAATTTATATTCCGCTTTTGAAATAATACCATCACCCAGTGCAGAAATAAGGAGCTCCTTCAGCAACAACTGGTAAGAGTCCACTGGATCGGACTCCAACAAGGTATAGGAGGCCGAGTCACCCAGGAGTCTGCGTGCCTCAGTGAGATAGGCAGATAAGTCCTGAATGACTATGCCCCCCCCCTTATCGGCCTGTCTGATAACTATATCCTGGTTGATCTTAAGCCCGCCCAATGCGCCCAGCTCACCTTTAGTTAAATTGGGATTAAATTTAATAGGTTTAGCACACATGGACTCAAAGTCACGTAAAACCAGACTATAGAACGTCTCCACAAAACCGCCCTTGGACTGGTAAGGGAAGAAGACTGATTTAGGCTTAAAAGGTGAATGCCTAATGCTACAATCCTCATCTAAGTCTCCCTCCACAAACCTGGTCGGATTGGTGGACCGTTCAAAATTGTCAAGAGATGCCTGTGATCCCGAAGGTGAATCCGAGTCCCTCAGCAATGAAGTGAGTGCATCAATACATATTTCTTCCTGTGTATTAAAGACAATTGTTGGATCAGTACTTTTGATATTATTCTCCTGAATCTTAAAATGTCTATTCAATGTCATTTTTCTGACAAAACTGTTTAGATCAATAAACAATTGAAACAGATTCGGACCTGTATTGGGGGCAAAAGATAGGCCCCTCTCCAATAAGGACCTTTCACATTCAGTCAATACAGTGGATGAGAGGTTAAAAATATTGCTACTCTCTAATGGTGTAACTAATCCTCCTCTGTTTTCCTTCTTCCTCTGGACAGCTCTGCCTGCCCTAACTCCTCTGCTCCTCTTTTTCCCTGGCCCGAAGGTCTGTTCGGGGCCTCGCGGTCCCACAGGGGATAATGTTTGTCTGGATCTCTCCCTTTTGACCTCCCCTCCTGCCTTGGGGTCCCGTCTAAAAAATGGGCTGATCTATGAGTGGTGGGGGGTTCTTTAGACCTGGCCCCTTTGCTAGTATCAGCTGATGTATTGTCTGTTTCCCGCACATGGGAGTTACCAAGGCTTGCCCCAGTGTCCCCTGTGGGAGACTCGACCTCTAGGACCGAGAATCTCCCACTAGTGTGTGTATGCGAGGAACCACTGGATGGGCCTCGACCCCCTTGTTGCTTATCATGACTGGGAGGGGCATGATTTGATGTGTCCCTATGTGAATGGGAACCACCTCTACCAGACCTGGAGCCAGACCTATATCTACCACCCTTCCTATAATTAGGATTTTGAGTTCGCCTCCAGACCCTCACCTTGTTTGTGGCATAGTCCTCCTTATCCCGATTCAGTTTTGTATCTTTCCTGTCAATAACTTCCTTCTCAAAGGTAATGACTCTCCTACTAGTCTTTTCATCATATTCCCTAAATTCCTCAGTATCATGATACGGTTTGAGTATACCCTGAATTTTTTCAATCTCTAACTCCAATTCTTTAACTTTCTCGTCTCTAAAATCTATTAAAAGTCTCATTAATGAGAATGAGCACCTATCTAGTGTCTCATTCCATTCCTTTGTAAATTCTGGATTGGTTTCAAATGTGGGGGATTTAGTTACCCTTAGACCTCTGGGGATGATCTTACGGTCTGTATAATCTTGTAAAGAGCAAGCGTCCCACCAGTGTCTCATTTCTTCCTTCATTAAGGTTTCTAATGTGAAAAGCTTACCTTTATATCTATTTTATTTTTGTATCCAATTATCTCTGAATTAATGAAGGGATTAATCCACTCCTTCTGGAGTGTCTCTCTTTGCTGATTGCATCATGTTTATATATAGGGTTCCTATACAAAAGCTGCTGCTGGGGGGTTAATGTGGAATAAACAACAGAGAAAAAAAGCTGCGCCTCTAAGGAACATGTACAAAATATATATATATATATATATATATATATATGCTATAACAATATGGGATAAATACCTCAATTATAAGCAATACATACACACATATAGTAATAGGGACCTATAATATTATCAGGCCCAGAAAACATGAACAATATGATATATTAAAAAACATGCAAAAAAGGATAAACCAGTCCTCAAATAGTCCAATGAATGGTATAGGTGCTGGTATGCAGGGTCTCCGGCAGCTCTCAATATGGACTAACCACGTCCATAGAATATCTATAGAGGAAAAGAGAAGAGAGAGCGCACGCCCATAGCGTATAAAAGTTTTAATGAGGGGGAAGGGGGAGAGAGGGGGGTAAAAAACGCACTTACAAAAATGCAATTAAAATCAAGCATATGTGATATATATAATCACCACCATCCGGTTTGACTGTAGACTCTTGGGGCAGTCCCAGGCTCCGTTGGTAAAGGAGCAACGTCACAGCAGATTCCCAGGGCTGGTAACACCATCCGGTCAAACTGCAGACTTTTGAGGCCGTCCCAGGCTCCGTTGGCAATGGAGCTCAGTCCCAGCAAATTCACAAGGCAGGTGTGCTATGTATAGTCCAAGAAAGAGGTCCCGTATGGTGCCTGTAGCACTCGCGCCTGGATTAATACGCTCCAGCGCTTAGTGTAGACTCCAATGTCTCTGCGTCTGACGTCACGACGCTCCCTGACGCGTTTCGTCAGTCACGGCTAACTTTCTCAAAGGGATATCATGAGAGGGGGAGGTCCGGTATTATATAGGCAACCTCCTGGTGGTAATTAAGAGAAGTCCCCTCCCCTACTCAACTGCAATAGTTTATCGTACTGCTGCACACTTATATACACACATATGGATGTAATACAACAATTAACCTAAAAAGATTGGAGGAGATAGTGAGAGTAAAGACAAAATTAACACTTTAAATACCAGTCTAAATCACAATGCTTTTGGGATGAATGGCATATATTCTGCATATATACACATAATAACAGATCATTATATATAAAAGACCATAAATGTACACCATATGTATATTACCCATAGACTGGTATAACATTGTTCATAAGAACAGAAAAAAGAAAAAATCCTAAAGGTATCAGACCAGTATAAACACATACAGCCTGCATGTGACTCAAGATATCATCAGCCAATAATTGTTAGTTTATATATTAGGGATATGCTGTAATCAGTTAAATGATATTTGAGCACACCCAGTATATATAGAGGGTTGACTCACACACAGGCTAATAAAGAATATAATTAATGAAAAGACAGAAGATCACATAACATCATATACAAATAGATAAAATGCAATAGTGTGCAAATATACAAACACAATCAAGTGCAAATAACCCTTGGCGGGTATGTAAATCATTTAAAAATTAAATATAGACAATGAATCATGTGATCCTAGTAGGAAAAGAAAACTGATCAGATAAGGGATAATATAAATCAGTCTGGAGTTTGTATGCCACAAACAAGGCCAGGACCCGGAGAACTATTAAATAAGTGCATATTTTGATTAATTATATTGTTAGGTAGTATGGATGAAGAGTGTAATTGTGTGAAATATGTAAAGAAGTGTATATATGGAAATAAAATTAAAATAAAAAATAAAATAAAAGAAAATTTCTTCCTTCTGTGTCATTCCCCATTATTTACTCCCCGGGCTCTAAATGGCCAAACTATAGTGAGTACTTATTCAAGTGATAGTTAATTTTAATTTTATATGAAAACTATACAAATATTATAATAGTGTATGTGAAGATAACTATCTATTACCGTCTATTGAACCTTGTGACAATCTTATTTTTAATGAAACTACATAAATGTGCAAATATAAATATAAATATTCATAGATATATCCATTGTCTAAACGGGGGGAAGGATAAGGTAGGATTGGGGGGGAGGGGAAGGGGGGGGTTGGAAAGGGGAAGGAGGGTGAAGAGGGGGAGGGGGGGAGGTGGGGGGGGAAAGAGCGGGGGGAAGGTGAATCTCTGGAGGAGATCCAGACAAAGGATGGACTGAGAAGCAGAGGAGAGAACAGGAAGAGACATCCAAGGAGTGACTAGACTAAGGTACTGACATCCAAACATTCGTTAAGTCCCCCAGGATTAAGCGTGCCCAATTGGTGAATCCAAAAGGTTTCCCGCCTACATAGTGTCTTGAATCGGTCGCCTCCTAGAACACAAGGAGAAATGGTCTCTATTCCCATAATCTGCATAGTCTTGGGATTTTGTTGATGAAATAATTTAAAGTGTCGAGAGACACTATGATTATTGAGACCCTTGATAACATTTCTCCTGTGTTCCAGGAAGCGCGTTCCCAATGTTCTCGTGGTGCGTCCAACGTATTTTAGACTGCACCCGCACTGTATAAGGTACACAACGTAAGTGCTAAGACAGGTGATAGAGCTACTGATGGCATAGGTGATGCCCCTGCTGTGAGAACAGACATGAGTGTTATTCAAAAGATGCCTGCACGTAATGCATCGACTGCGGCCACAGGGATGATTACCCAGTGGTCCCTTATTTTTTGCAGTATTACAGATCGAGGAAGACTTAAGCCTAGTGGGAGCTAATATACTTTTTATACTTCTAGCCTTCCTGTATGTGACAGTAGCTCTATCCGGCAGGATGGGTCCTAAATGGGGATCACACTTGAGAATGGACCAATGCTCGTTCAGAATTCTATTAATGGATTTTGATGACTGGTTATAGGTGGTAATAAACCTCACAGTCGACCTATCCGTCCCTGTATGTGTTACTGGGGCGCCATATCCTAAACGTTTTCCTTTTTGTTTATTTTTTGATTTCTCAAGCAAAGTGGTTCTGGCAATGGAACTTACCTTGCTGAGAGAATCGGAGACCACGACGGGATCATATCCCTTAGAAAGAAATTTCTTCCCAAGTGTGACTGACTGGTTTTCGAAGTCAACATCCCTTGTGCAGTTCCTCCGTATTCTGTTGAACTGCCCCAAGGGAATATTGTTGAGCCAGTGTTTGTGATGGTTGCTGGACGCATGGACGTAGCTGTTCACAGACACAGACTTGAAATGTGTGGTGGTGATAATATTCAAGTCTGTGTCTATGCTCAGGGCCAGATCCAGAAAGACAGTGGACAAGTTATTAATATCAAAAGTGAATTTCAGTCCAAACGAGTTGTTGCTGAAAGAGCTCAGGATATCGAATAAATCCGACTCCTCTCCATCCCAAACTATAATGATATCATCTATGAAACGGCCATAGTATACGAGACCCGCTCCAAGCAAGCTGTTCTGCCACACATGGGACTCCTCCCAATGCCCCATAAAGAGGTTGGCATAGCTGGGAGCGAATCTCGTACCCATGGCCGTTCCACAGATTTGCAAGTGAAAATTATCTTCAAATAAAAAATAATTGTGCGCGAGGATGAAGTGAATACTTTCTAAAATAAATAACCTGTGTTTTTCCGGAAAGAGTGAATCCTTGTCCAACCAGTATTTTATTGCCTCTAAACCCTTGGTGTGTTCAATGCAGGTGTATAATGATGAAACATCACATGTAGCCCATAGATAGGTGGATTTCCACTTAATATCAGAAATGGAGTCGATGACATGGAGCGTATCCCTAACATGGGACCTCAGTGCAGTGACGTAGGGGTGGAGAAAATAGTCAACATATTGGGATAGAGTTGATGTCATCGACTCCACGCCCGATACTATGGGTCTACCCGGGGGATTGGACAAGGATTTGTGCACTTTAGGAAGGTGATAAAAAATAGGAGTGCGTGGATGTGAACAAAATAGAAATTTATATTCCGCTTTTGAAATAATACCATCACCCAGTGCAGAAATTAGGAGCTCCTTCAGCAACAACTGGTAAGAGTCCACTGGATCGGACTCCAACAAGGTATAGGAGGCCGAGTCACCCAGGAGTCTGCGTGCCTCAGTGAGATAGGCAGATAAGTCCTGAATGACTATGCCCCCCCCCTTTATCGGCCTGTCTGATAACTATATCCTGGTTGATCTTAAGCCCGCCCAATGCGCCCAGCTCACCTTTAGTTAAATTGGGATTAAATTTAATAGGTTTAGCACACATGGACTCAAAGTCACGTAAAACCAGACTATAGAACGTCTCCACAAAACCGCCCTTGGACTGGTAAGGGAAGAAGACTGATTTAGGCCTGAAAGGTGAATGCCTAATGCTACAATCCTCATCTAAGTCTCCCTCCACAAACCTGGTCGGATTGGTGGACCGTTCAAAATTGTCAAGAGATGCCTGTGATCCCGAAGGTGAATCCGAGTCCCTCAGCAATGAAGTGAGTGCATCAATACATATTTCTTCCTGTGTATTAAAGACAATTGTTGGATCAGTACTTTTGATATTATTCTCCTGAATCTTAAAATGTCTATTCAATGTCATTTTTCTGACAAAACTGTTTAGATCAATAAACAATTGAAACAGATTCGGACCTGTATTGGGGGCAAAAGATAAGCCCCTCTCCAATAAGGACCTTTCACATTCAGTCAATACAGTGGATGAGAGGTTAAAAATATTGCTACTCTCTAATGGTGTAACTAATCCTCCTCTGTTTTCCTTCTTCCTCTGGACAGCTCTGCCTGCCCTAACTCCTCTGCTCCTCTTTTTCCCTGGCCCGAAGGTCTGTTCGGGGCCTCGCGGTCCCACAGGGGATAATGTTTGTCTGGATCTCTCCCTTTTGACCTCCCCTCCTGCCTTGGGGTCCCGTCTAAAAAATGGGCTGATCTATGAGTGGTGGGGGGTTCTTTAGACCCTCCAATAGTTTTGTATGTATATATATACACACAGGCATACCCCGGTTTAAGGACACTCACTATAAGTACATTCACGAGTAAGGACATAATCGCCCAATAGGCAAACGGCAGCTCACACAATACCGGCTCCCTACCTATACCGAAGCTGTGCGCAAGCGGGGAGACTATAGAGCCTGTTACAAATGCGTTATTTACATCAGTTATGCACGTATATGACGATTGCAGTACAGTACATGCATTGATAAGTGGAAAAAAGGTAGTGCTTCACTTTAACTACATTTTTGCTTTACATACATGCTCCGGTCCCATTGCGTACGTTAATGCGGGGTATGCCTGTATATACACACACACACACACACACACACACACATTGAACTCAGAGAGCTTTGCAATGCACTGTGTGCTAAGGATAAAAAAGGAAAGTAATTCCCAAAACTAGACTAAATGGGACTGGAGGTTTGATAGTGGAGCTGGCTGCATAGAGGGCCTGTGTTAGCACTTCACTTGACTCATCCTTATGCTGTAATCCAGCCTTCCTTGGTTCAGGTCATCTGATCTGCAATATTTGCTTCACTGTATCTCTCTGATGATTCCTGCGTTGTTATTACTGGAGGCAACATCTCACAGCGGACACAGGGTGTCCATCGGAGTGCCCTGGCAGATAGATGAGCAGCTCTGCAGGTACACCTGAGATGAGCAGCTCTGCAGGAAAAAAAAATTCCTTGGTAGGTGCGCTATGGGTGGGGGGGGGGGGGGCTGCTCCTTTCATTTGTCCTGGGCCCTATGATTTCTGTTGGCGGCCTTGGTAAAACATAGGACTCATTGGTATTTGTCCCTTTGTGTCAAAAGGAGATGAGCAAAACCTTTTTAATTAATCCTTTGGCGGTCTTCCAGTGTGCGATTGTTACTTTGTATTGGTTTTTACAATATTGAATATTTATGTCAGTGTCAAACAGAGCTGTTCTAGGAGTTAGAAATTAAAATGCACATTTTGAAATAACAAAGTTGCTGCTTTGGTCAATCAATCTGAAAGTGAGCTCTGCTTTTTTTTAACAGCACTTTAATAATATCCTCCTAGATTAAGAATTGTGTTGTAGTTTTTGCATGTGAGTAAAAATTGTACAGTTGCACAAAATTGCATATTTTTATTGCTGTTTCACTGTGTTTACAAGGCTATAAAATCACCATCCACAACACTTATAAAATGACCTAATGATAATAATAAGTGCAGGATCTAAAAAAAATAACACCTCGTACTTCATGTTATTTGATATTCATTAAAAAATAATCTATGTCTAGAGACTATTGTGGTCTTTACAAAACATTTACAACTATGAAGAACGTTTGCGTCAATGCAATTAATCCTGTCTAGAATTCACCTGGTTTTAGAAATGAAGAACGCACACCTGTTTGTAGTACCTTGAGAACAGTACGTATGTTCCGTCCAAAAGTCTATTGAATCAACCAGGGCCAGCTATTACAACTAATTACTTTATCATTAGAAATATTTCCCCGTATTTAATCATAATTTATTTTTTCCACATGAAATAAGGTCAGTGAATACAGCTCAACCCCCTTATAACGCTATGCTTGGGGTCCAAAGAATCACATCGCGCTATAAGCGGATCGCGTTAGAAATAATGTACAATTGTATGCATTGTACAATAAACTATTTAAGATACCAATAATCGTGTTATAAAGTATTCATAAATACAAAAATTGGGAGCCACGCGTGCATCGCGTTATAAGCGGATCCGCGTTGTAACGGATCGCGTTATTACGGGGTTGAGCTGTATAAGGTGATTCATACAGTAACTCACTCATAACAATCAAAATAAATTACTATATTTCCCAAACAGCCTTCAGAGCATTTTTATAGGCTGTTCTAGTACTGATCCAGTAATGTTGGAGGCCTTCAAAATCTTCTCTACTTAAAACACATCCAATATGGGTTAATAATGAAGTGATGGCAGCTTAAAGTTATATTGTCATGGCTACTTGGTGACATACAGACATTTATCTGGACCAGACAATCAAGTCCTTCATTGAGCTTCCAACGCTTTAAATTGTAGTATAATATGAATTGCATCAAAGGGTCCTTTCAAATGAAAGAACTATAGGTTAAGGTTAAGCAAGATACCAATTAGTAAAGGCTGCACAATTTCTATGTTACGGCGGGCAAAATATTTTTTCTGTATATCTGTTAACAAAAATGATTTAAAAAAACTGTCAGAGAAGGCACAAAGTTTATATTCATTATTATACCATGTAGAACTTTGCATATAATTAGAGTTATTAATAAGGTCATTATTCTCAACAATGGTGTTGTAATTCCCTCAAACTGTTTCAAATACATCCTTGGTAAACAAGGGCTTATGGTCCAATAATGCAGATGTACAGACGAGCCAACGAGTATTCTAAAACTTGCCTTAAACTAGCCAGGTACATGCTGGGTACATTCTGGGTACATTTCAGTGACATTTCTGCAGAGGCTAATGGCCCATCGGATTAACACAGCAGGGGTCCCTGGCAGCCCATTCAGTTTGAATGGCACTGCCAGGGACCCCCGCTGTTAATCCGATGGGCCATTAGTCTCTGCAGAAATGTCACTAAAATGTTGCAGCATGTACCCAGCATGTACCTGGGTCTTTTTGGTAATTGCCACTGATTTGTTTTAGAATAACCTTCAGCACTACAGTATAAATGTTCATCTAAGTAAAGAACTGATTCATAATATACAGTATATATTATGGATGCGCTACATAGTTAAGGTTTGATCGAGACTTCCATGATAATCCCCCTTTTTCAGATGCTCATAACTCTCTCAAAAATCCACCAGTCTGTCGAATTGGTAAAGTGAATGTTTGTGGAAAGTTTGAGGATAATCCATGCAGTTGTTTTTGAGTTACAAGGGAGAGAAAATTAGGTGTGCTTAAAGTTTGTAGCTGTGAGTCCTGTAAATAGGTTTGTGTGTATTAAGAAGTGTTCTGTCACCATTTGTTGTTTTCAGTTAGGAATGTGCTCTTTACGTATGCGTGAAGAATAGGATCAATCCAGGCACGCGGTCTTCCCTTTGAAAAATATATTCAGCAATAAAGCAACCAATGTTTCGACTGCCACACAGTCTTTGTCAAGGTGAGAGCTCTCACCTTGACAAAGACTGCGTGGCAGTCGAAACGTTGGTTGCTTTATTGCTCAATACATTTTTCAAAGAGAAGACTGTGTGCCTGAATTTATCCTATTCTTCATGTGAAATCTATGGGACTTTTCAAGATAATCCCTGGTATCCGTGCGCACCGCCAGTTGATATTCCGTTTCCTATTTTGACGAGATGTGTGCCAGATAGCTGCTGCATGTCTCTTTAAGTATGCGCCAATAGTAAGGGTCCGAGTTTGTTCCCACTATTGAGAAGGAGGAAGCATGCTTTTAGTAAGGAGTTCTCGGCGTAGTAACTCCTTAGTTATCGTTAGTGTTTGGACCGGCCCAACCGGAGGAAGTATGCAGTATATGGTAGCGGGATACTAATGCCGGAGCCCGAAGTGGCTGATTAGGCCCATTCGATATAGGGTATTACTGACGCTATGCCGGAGACTCTAAATATATACATTACAATGGGCAACAAGTTTAAGTACCTGTCCAGCACAGGAGTGAGAGCTACAAGGGGATGTAGTCCAAAATTGTATTGCTTGCCACGAGTTTCTGTCAAGTAACCACTATGTCAATGTCTGTGAAGCATTATTGACGGCTGTCAAATAAATCACCTTTTGTTTATAAAAAAAAGTTCCTGGTGCCCATACTTTTCCTATTCAAGCATCGACGCCCAGCCTTCACTTACCCAGCACCCTGCACAAGCCTGAGAGACTGAGTACTACCGTGTATATAATCAATCTGATGTACTGTCACCTCCTTTAGAGCCGGGTAAGCTTTACCTTTGGCAGTGCCCAAGGCGACATGCCAGCAGCGGGGCCCTCCTCCTGCAGCATAATAACATAGCATTAAGACGTTGCGTTGTCGTGGCAATGCGGTGCATCGCTGTGACTTCTCGGTGTAACGATGTTGCGTTGTCATGGCAATACACGCTGCAGAAGGCCACTCCGCTTAAGGTAAGACTTCCTCCAGCTGTACGTAACGCACGCACCTCCCCCAGCTGTAGCACCCCCCTTCTACCTTGAGGTGAGCAGCGGTGCAGTCCTGTGCCAGTTCGGGGACTCCCCAGCTCCCTCCTCCAGCTCTCCACTCTCCTATTGGGCTGAATTTGGATCCTTGCGCCAACAGGAGGAGGGAACACGGGATCCCTGTAGCATGGGGCCCAAGGCAACGGCTTTGCTCGCCTTGCCCTAAGGCCGGCCTATGAGGAGGGTTACATCTATATATACTGTGTATACATAAAGTTGTGTCTTAGCAGCCTTATGCCAGTGCTATTATTGCTACCAGCACTACAGTATGTATATGGAAAAGCCAGGAAATAAAGTCAAAGTGATATAATGGCTTGTTAAGGTGGACTAATCCGTAAGGTTATAAGGAGGATTTTTCTATGATTAAAGACTTACGTATTAAGTAAGGTAGAACATTTCCTCCCAAATTAAATGAGTTCTTTTGATGAAGAATTGAAGAGCCCTTACTTTTTGACCTGACGTTTGTTACTTAATCAGCATTAATAATGAGGAATTTTCTAAGCAGCCAAAATGATTATTACATTCTTCATAAACTCCTAGACCTGCAAGCCCAAGATAGCAACATAATTAATATCCATGATAAATGACTAAGAACCGAGCCTTTGTGTTTTTTTTTTTCCTCCCACAAAGGACTTGCTGAGAAAGTATTAGGGATTTTCAGATGCAACCATCTCTTTCTCTTCAATATTGTTGGGAAAGGGCAGGCTATGAATCATGAAATATAATAGACTATTTTTACTTTTTGGAAAACATTAAAAAAAAGTTACAGTCTTACAATGCTGATATTGTACTGAAAAGACAATCTGCTCAAAAGCAATAAAGAGGGCTAAAATTCTAGTTCACTTCGAGGTGGATTTAAATAACAAAGACAGATTGCAATATGTCTTTATCAACAACTGCCAGTCAGTAACTGGTTTGCCTTGGGCAAATAAATTAGTGTGTATTTGCTGAATTGGTTCATCACAGCATAATTCTTTTGGAAACCAAAGTGCTGACAGGTAGAGGAGTTTTAACAATGCTAAAGCTGCAATTGTGTATGTTAACTTCAGCATCTTTAACATTACCAGAAGGACATTGCTAAAAAAAAACAAACAAAATACTTTTCTAACTTTGCTAGTTGTTGAACTGGAAAAACACCAAGGACACTGCTGCAATTGTTCAGTATTTCTTTATTAGTCTAGAGTTTTGAGTCATCAGTACTTTATAAAAATCCAACCAACAAATGGAGCAATGATCACTCCTGATTTCACCTTTGTGCATTTCTGGATGTATAGCTACAGTACATCTAAGCATTTCAAATCTCTGACAAAGGTCCCAAAACACTACTATTAAAATTACCATGGAAACCTCTAACGCCGGATTTCCGTCAGAGCATACCAAGTAATAATTTGATGGCTACACGACCATATTATTTTTCTCTATTGATTTCACTTAACTTTAACACCTTCAGTTCAGAGAAGGTCAGTAATACGTTTCTCTGCAGTGTCTTTAGAAGATAAGGAAAAAAAATGGAATTTAAAATGTTCAGTATAAAAATACTGTACACGTAAGTGTTAAAGATCACAGTGTAATGATAATGCTAGGTTACCCTACATTTTGTGGCAAAAAATTGTCTAAAATAAATGTTGTCAACAGCTACAGATGCAGCGGCTGTTATTCGAATATTTACCTGGGTAAATGTTGTGTTATGCCGCGTGTAGGTTGAGATATATTCACTAGTTTTGCCGGGGCAGACTAATGGCCCATCGGATTAACACAGCAGGGGTCCCTGCTGTGTGAGTCCTACCGGGGTCTGCATGTCTGTAAGAGACGCGCAGTAAGAGAGAGGCTGAATCAGTCACTCTAACTGCGCGCCTCTCACAGGCGATCGCGGGGGTTTTGTCCCGATCACGTGACGCAAGACATTTCAATGCAAAGGAGAAACAGACAGCCCATAACGGGTAATTGGGAAGCCCAACTGGGAAGTAGGGGGTCCCCGGACTTGAAATCAATGTGGTTCAGCTCCGGAGACCCCCTGCTACATAACTGTAATGTTTAAAATTAAATAAAACCCCCGCGATCACCTGTGAGAGGCGCGCAGTTAGAGTGACTGATTCAGCCTCTCTCTTACTGCGCGTCTCTTAAAGACATGCAGACCCCGGTAGGACTCACACAGCAGGGACCCCTGCTTTGTTAATCCAATGGGCCATTATAGTCTGCCCCAGCAAAACTAGTGAGGATCACCGGCATATCTCGAGAATCCATTTCGAGATTTGTTCGAATAACGGCCGCTGCATCTGTAGTGTACTTGTTCAATGCAATGAAAATGTAGAATTAAGACCATCAGATGGTTTAAAGAGAACCTATCCCTCCTGCATGTTCTCATTATCTCCCAACATGACTATTGCAATCTTCCCTTCTCTGGTTTCCAGCTCCTGCCACAATATCAATTGAGAAAGACCACTAGGTCGAAACGTTGTTTGTTTTCGGCTTTAATAAATCAGAATTAGAAAATCCGTCAGTGCTCTGCGATTTCTTTCTTTTATATGTTCCTGGGTATGCTGCAGTCTATCATCTTCTCTCATGGAGCAACGGTAATTGTATCAACCCCTTTTTTCTGTTTATAGAGGTGTGCAGCATGTACCTTTTGGTTTTCAATTCCAGCTTTGCAAATCCATACTCTTCAGTTTAAAATGCTGCTCTGAGAATTATCTCACTCACTGCTACAGATGAAGCCAACATTTTGCACCCGTTATTGCCCAATAATGAGTTTCTGCTGGTGTCACTTTTAATGTTTAAATCATTCGCTTTTAGTGCCTCACCTCACGATAACGGGTGCAATAACATTACGTCATTAAAAGACAAACGTCTTTTGGCTCTATAGCTGTGGAACTTCGTCGTCGTCCCCACACCAACATTGACTAATGTACCTCCCCCCAAACCTTCGGGTCACACCAAAAATCTCCCCTCCTCAGCAAAGCACTTGGTTAATTTAAGTCTGAGGCTACTCCTCGCACTCCTTACTCACCCCTCAAATATCTTCTCTACTGCACATGCTCCTATTGTATTCTATACTGTATGTATCACTTTATTCCCTGTAGATTGTAAACCATATAGGACAGGGACTCCCTAAAATGACTTTGTTTAACCTCCTGTTTACCGCACTTGTGAAACTTTGTATATTATCTCTGTATACTGTATTATAATTCTTTAAAGCGCTGTGTACATTGTTGACGCTATATAAATAAACATATAGACATATAATACAATAGCCTCAATATATATATATATATTTTTAAAGATCAAAATCAATACAATTGTTCATTTGAATAATCTTGCAATGTATGTTACCGCTAAAGCCTTTTAGATCAAAGAGTGTAATAGCAAAGCCAAAATCCATTGTCAGAAATCAAATCAAATTTCTGTTGTTTATTTGCGACCATCAAACAGAACTCTTAGTGGCAGCAGAGAAGACAAACAAATCTGATTAAGAATCAGCTTTGAAGTCCGGTTTGTGTCTCCCCATGTTAAACTTGCCTCTTATCTCTACACTTTCCCCACATGGCAATATCTGAGAGTCGGCGTATTAGCTAAATGATTTCAAGAAGACTTATCTGTGAATTACGATAACATGCTTTTTATGCCAATTTACCAGAGTGAATAAAACATTAACAAATGTACAAATTAATCACCTTTGCAGTTATTTTGTGGAAGCTGCATTTTTCTGTTCAGTGGCAATGCCCACTACAATTAATATTCAACACTATGCTGCCTTTATGGAATGTTAGTTGCATAGATATAAAGTCACCCAGCAGTCACACTCATTTACATAAGTTAGCGACAATGTTTCATTTACAAAATGTGTTCTATTTTAAAATAAGCATGACCTAGACAAAGTCATTTTCTTGTATTACTGTAGCTTTGACTTGTGAAACGAACAGCCGAACTGTATACAGTATGTGCTATTTCAGCTACAGTAACCTAGCCTAAATTATTTATAAAAATACTGTACCATAGTCAAGAACTCAATACAACATAATTTTGAATAAATACTTGTGTACAAAAATAAACAGAAGAAATGAAAAAACATATGTAGCCAGGTCCCCCGCTGACACCCATCCCCCCCCCCCCCCCCCCGTCGGCTATCCTTTCACCTCCCGCTGCCAGCTGGGGGAGAGCGCGGCTAGGTAGGGAGGTGCCGGGAGGTTCGCGGCGCACCCGACAGCGGGGCCCGCCATGTTGAATTGGCCGTAGGAGCTAATATAGCGGAAGCCATTACACCTATAGCTCCGCAGGGGAACTACAATTCCCAGCAGCCCAAGGGGCTGCACAACACGTGAAAGCACAGGCAATAGGGCTGCTAGGATCTCGGCAGGCAGAAGGATACATTTGGAGTGCTGAGGAGACCACGCCAGTCGGAAGAGGAAGCTGGATCCAGCAGGTAGTGTCTCAGAGCCAGTGGTTCTAAGACTAGGCCTAGTATATTCCCCCTTAGGCTCCAGCTAGGCCCCGACTCACAGTAGCTTGTAGTTGCTGCAGGGAAGGTCCCTTAGATAGAGACGCTTCCCCATTTACTGTCTAGTGTCAGGGACACAGTGAAGATGCCACACAGTGACTGCGGACTGTGGTCTGGGACCAGACCACCTCCGTTGTAAGAGACCCTGTATGGGGACATTATCCACGCCGGAATTCACCCAATGCAGAGGCATGGATAATATCACCAAATGTATGATTCTGGAGTGAGTGGGAATGAGCGTGGTGGTGGGGAGACGGGGGGAGGGGTGATGGCAGAGTGTGTGAGCTAGAGAATGGTGGGGGGAGTGAGGGAGAGAAGGGGAGGGAAATACATGGGGGGTTGACAAAAAGGGAGGGACTTGCAACAGTGTGGGGCGGGGCCCTGGTTTAAACTCTAGTCTTGGGATGTGGGAAAACGGTCGGCTGCACTGTCAGGGTCACATTGCAGCCCAAGAAGTTGGTTTTACTTGTTGGATAATAAAACAAAACAATTTTCTTCACCATATCAAATGTGCTGTATATGTGTCCAGTGTGCTCTCCAGTCTTCTTGTTGGGAGAACTATACCATGTTGATGTACAGTATATAAGATGCGTGCGCACTTAATTCCTAAAATATATATACAGGCATACCCCGCTTTAACGTACGCAATGGGACCGGAGCATGTATGTAAAGCGAAAATGTACTTAAAGTGAAGCACTACCTTTTTCCCACTTTACAATGCATGTACTGTACTGCAATCGTCATATATGTGCATAACTGATGTAAATAACGCATGTGTAACAGGCTTTATAGGCTCCCCGCTTGTGCACAGCTTCGGTACAGGTAGGAAGACTGTATTGCTGTTCAGGGCGTGCTGACAGGCGCATGCGCGAGCTGCCGTTTGCCTATTGGGCGATTTGTCCTTACTCGCGAGTGTACTTAAAGTGAGTGTCCTTAAACCGGGGTATGCCTGTATATATAATCCAAAATTAATAGACGATACCGTTCTGTGGCTAACAAAATGTTTTTATTTGTACGAGCTTTCGAGATTCACTGATCTCTTCTTCGGGTGATGTTACAATTGATTAAGTAAACACACTTTCTTAGTCACAAGGCAACTGGAATGTTATCTGTGGATGAAGCCTACCCCTCCTCTCTGTGCAGTTTGCGATTTATGACTTAAGGGGTTAAATGGTCCTGAATGCTTTTGATGTAAAGAATGCATGCATGTGTGGGTGTGTATGTGCGTACACGCACAAACACATGCACATACAAACGCACATACACACACATGCATTCCTTTACACAGTGCCACCTTTTGCTTCAAAACCATTAACATGGTTCCCTATTGGTTTAAGCTTGCTGCATGGTCACAGCTTTGAGCACAGCCAGGGTTAAGATGCATAGCCAGAAAACCCACCCACAGACAGCCGTTTTGACCTTAATGGGTTTCATCAGTGTGGGGTTGGTTATTGGTTTTGAAGCAAAAGGTTGCACTGTGTGTTCATTTGCATGTCATTTCCCAGAATAACTTGCTGCAGTGGAAGTGCTGTGTGCTGTGTGATAATGGTGAAAGGCGGGGTTGCACTGTCTCAGAAATGCAAATGAGCATACAGTAATATTTCCATTTGCTATATGCTTTGCTGTGGAAGGTTTTTGTCACTTTTTTACTTACCATACTGTAACTTAACAAAGTATACACACACACAAAATAAGTAATGCTTTGGGCTCTGAATGAACTGTTGGACACTCTGGAGAGAGTATTTACATTTTCGCACACATTTTGCTACAACAGATTTTTGTGTGTTAAGTGCATAGTTTTTATACACACACACACACATTTAACATAGTATACATATTGCTACCTTTACTGTACTTTGGCTCTGCTTCTTTTGTTTAGCTGCTTCTATGCCTTGGTCTCCATGGAATCTCCACTATGGTAGTATTCTACGCTATCAGTTACAAAAACATGTTTTCTACTTACTAGGAGTATCAGCCAGTCTACTGCTCATATTTCTGTTATTCTCCTGTTTGTTTTTCAGGGTGTCTGGTGTCTGTGTTCAGGCAAGAACTTAAAACTTGTTTCCCTATTAATATGTATTTCGTAATGTATTCTATTTGTTAATGATACTATGAATCTAAGCCCATTTAACCCCACTTTATTCAAATTAATTGATATGCCAAATGTCAATAGTGTCGTTAATTTCTTGCTACTATAAGGCATAATTTCCTCAATAACCTTGTTGTCTACAATACACAGGAAATTATAGCAGATATATGGTGATAATTTGCAATATAGTGCCATACAATGGCAGGTACTGTATTTGTTATGCAGGTTGCAGAGTGCCAAATGTGTTAAAATATGCCTGTACACATTATTAAGGTTTCCTTATAACTCAGGTTCACATCAGGTTTTCACAATTTTCTGCATAACGTCCCTCCTACTAATCCAAAGAGTGACTGCAACATGTTGCTTTGGAAATGCATTGTAAAGCATTGCAGGGTTTAACGTTTTCCGTGGAAATATGTCATGATAGCTTGCAACATTGTTCTGTTGTGAAATACTGAGGGCAAGTTGAAGGCTTTCTCTACTGTTTCTTTTGTAACTATCCAAAGGCAGTTATCTTAATTCCTTTACTGACCTGTACTTGTCAACTACTGTACATCTACGCAGTGGAAAAGAAGAATGCCATTTTCTCTGATTATACATTGTCCATTTTAGAACACATCTCTTTGTTCTATGATTTGTTTTGAAAACGAAAGTGCTTTCCTTCTGTCCCTCAGAACTGACTCAAATACTCTAGTGGGAGTCTTATCAGTGATCTGTGTGTTGGCATTTCTACCTCTATAAATAAACATTTCAACATCCTCTTGAATTTCCACATTTCTTTGTTGAATTGAGTTCCTATTTTTGGGCCATCCGATAGGATGCCTCTTTTCTCTTCATTGGTTAATTGAACTGTGCCTTTGTTATGAATGTAAACAATTGAATACGTTATAATAGCCATCATAGTTTTTATCAATCGGTGACTGGCTGTCATTTGATCATTTATACAGGTGTAGCCAGGTCCCCTACCTCCTGGTCCTCGGCATGTGGGGGAGGCTGCAGGGAGGTGACGGGTGCTGCCAGAGTGGCGGGCGGTGAAAAAGGACCCGGGTAGGTGGGGGCTGTTCCAGGAGGGCTGCAGGGCGAGTGGGTCGCCGGAGTTCTGTGGTGGACGCCGCTATCTTGAGGATACTTGCGCATGCGCAATGGACGCCTCGTGCATGCGCAGTACGGCCGTGAGCGGCGGCCATCTTAGAACAGGCTCCACGCAGGGACTACATGTTCCAGCAGCCACAGGGTCTGCTAGACACATTGACAGCAGGAGCCAATAGGGCTCGTAGATCCACGGAAGACCAGAGAGATACATTTAGCGTGCTTAGAGGAGCACGCCAGTCGGAGCAGGGACTGCAAGGGAGTAGGTAGTGTCTGGGTTGAAGTGGCTCCCAGACTAGGCCAGATACCCTCCCAGGTCCCAGCTAGGCCCCTGACCCTGTCAGCTTGTGGTGCTATAGGGAAGGCCCTCCAGATAAGGATGCTACCCTTATAATGACAGGTGCAGCATTAATAAGTGACGCCACATGGTGTACTTGGCCTGTGGTCTGGGACCAGACCCAGGCACATATATATCAGAGACTCTAAAGGTGAGACTCTCCAATGGGAGTTCACCCCACACAGTGGATTGGACACACGCAGAGCAGAAGGATTCTTAGAGGTCTCACATTGTGGGATCCGACGGATCCTTCTGTTTAAAGTCAGAGGTACCTGGGTACAGGAGTGCCCAGGGAGGTAAATGTGCACCAACGATCCACGGGGTAGCGATACTCCCTACACTTGGGTGGGATTGACATTGGGGAAGGACATTAGTGATATTGGTGCCCCGCACCCTAAGTACTTTGGGGATATATGTATTGTATTATTGTGTTGTACTGTGGTACGGTTATATTATATTGCATTATATGTGTTTAGTAAATAACTTTGTTATATACCCTGTGAGTGCAATTACTGGTTATATTGGTTCCTGTGAGGGGTTATCCTGCTGGACTAGGATCACTCCTAGGTGGAGGTGCTGTCGCCCAAGAAACGAAACAACCCCAGGCTCCAAGCGGCGTAGGCTTAGGCCTCCTGTGAGCCAAGCAGTTAATTCCCAGCATGCGTAATCCCTTAGTCACAAGGAAAGGGGGCTACAGTACACAGGTGAAGTGCATATGTATTGTATATCCTGGCATTAAATTGTAATTAACTCTTTTAGCCCTAAATTCTTGAAAGTACCTTAATCATTCCTGAGTTTGCCCACTTCTAGAGATCTCTCTATCATATTTAAAGGTAAAGTTCCTCCTATGACCAAAAAGTACTAATGGAAGTGACATGTTTAATAGGTTAAGGCGGAAATTCTATATATGCTGATGTGGTCGTTTGTGACGTCTTAAGCTGAAAATCCCCATAGATCCCAGTGGGCATTTCTGACCGAAAACTGGCCAAATGTCTGCCCTAAGTCTTGGTAATTGAAGACTTTATTATTTATTTTAACCAAAATCAGTATTTTAAATAACGATGTAAAGTTAGTAAACATGGTGAGCTGAGACATGGGAGGGGTTTGATTTAATCTGGCATAGATATATAGATGATGTACTGCTGATTGGTGAGGGAGCCAGGAACACCTTGACAAGTTCTTTTCGGAAATTAACTGTAATACATGTAATCTCCAGTTCACTCATACATTTAGCAAGACTAGAGTAGAGTTTTTAGACTTAGAGATCACTAAAGAGGATATTAAAATAAATACTAGGACCTTTTTTAAGGAAGTAAATTGCAATAATTATATTACATCCAGCAGCTGCCATAAGAGGAACTGGCTGGAGAATATACAATTTTTCACATTTTGGCATCTGAAACACCATTGTTCAAAGAAAGACGATTATGAAAAACAAATTGTATACATTTCTAGTGAAACAATATAAAAAAGAAGTTATTGATAAAGCTATAGATAACGTTGAACAAATAGAAAGAACAGAATTGTTGGTATATAAAGATCGGGCAAATAAACCAATCGTAGAGAGAGAATTTATACCCTTCATAACTAAATATAGCAATCAGTCTAAAGATATTACCAACATTTTAAACAAACATTGTCATGTCCTACAGAAGGACGACTAGTTAAAAAATGTTATCAGTGACAAACCAAATGTGGTATTCTCTAGGGCCCCAAATTTAAGACAAAAATTAGTTACCTAGAGACAAACAAGACAGACTGCTGGCTAAGGACTAACAGCAAAGTTTTTTTTAGATGCCTTAATTGCAGGGCCTGTAATAGCAATAGGCAATAAGAGTCTAAATTAAGAAAATTTATTGTGGTCAATACTGAGATAGAATATAAAATTCAATCTAATATATCCTGCCAAACTAAGGGAGTAGTCTACGTACTGGAGTGTAGTTGCAAACTTAAGTACATGGGCAGAACTATCCGCAAACTCAAAACTACAGTAGATTGGGGGAAAATGTACATCATTCAAGGACTTGAGACACATAGTGTATCAAGTCATTATAAAGCAGTACATAACAGTAACCCCAGCTGTTTGAAATTTTGCGGTATACTGTAGAACATGTAAATCACAATTGGAGAGGGGGTTATTATATCAAAAGGATCTCACAACGAGAATCCTTTTGGATTTTCACGCTTCAAACATTAACTCCTACAGGACTCAATATTGACATTGTATCCTTTTTATAGTCTATAGTGATTTTAACACTTGTGTTATTGCCAGTTTTGCACATGATATTAAGACATATCTCACCCCCCCCACCCCTTTAAAAAAAAAAAAAAAAACTATTTAGGACTATATATCTCTCTTTAATACTTTACTTGCATTTTATATGCATTGCTTATTTTTTCTAGGCAGTGCCTGTTATATATATATTTTTATGTTCTTAATGTATGCATACTGTAGGTTATCAAGTATTGTCTGCCATATATAAATATTCCAGAGGGTTGTAATACTCATGTATGTTAAATTGTAATCTACTGTATATGTCTCCATTATCAGTGGTTTAATTTTTTTTTACACTAATATACCCATATCTTGCTATTATTTTTAATTGTGTTTAGGTAATATGATTCTAAAATCAGTCATCAGTCATAAAGTTCAGGCATTTTATATATTTTATTATACATTTTCTATCATGTTTAACCATGCATTTATTATAGGTATTAATGTAATTTAGTCCCAGAGTCTATTTGATAAGGGTTAGATGACACAACCAAATATCTATGTATTAATAATAAAAGATTGGTGGTAACATGATTCCCTATATACTAGTTGTAGCTTAACCAACTACATATTCAAATGATATATTGGTTGATAACTATTTTACTATTGAATGTAATCTATACTTAGATCTGGGTATACCTATGTGTATTTATTTAAATTGGATTTTAAAATTCGTTTTTAAATTAAATATATTTTAATGTTGTGATGAAAGTGCATACTCGAATATGCTGTTGCGAAATCAAGGACTTTTTTTGAGTTATCCAATCTCCACAATCAAGAGAGTATTTAAAGATGTAGAGAACCCTTAGACCAGGCCTGCACAACTTGTAAAATGGGGAGGGCCGAACTGCTCCAAGGAAAACAGATTCGGGCCGCACGGGTAAAATAATAATCATCATCATCCTCATCATAATCATATCTCCCCCAGCACCTCTCATCATCATCATCATCATCCTCATATCTCCTCCAGCACCCCTCAATCTCTCCCAGCACCCCTCATCATCCTCATATCTCCCCCAGCACCCCTCATCATCCTCATATCTCCCCCAGCACTCATCTTCATATATCTCCCCCAGCACTCATCATCTTCATATATCTCCCCCAGCACCCCTCATCATCAACCTTTGCGAGACTCACCCTCTATCTCCCACCCCCATCTCTATACACAATACTCCCCCTCCACATAACACACAATACACCCCTGCAGACCACACACAACCCCCCCCTGCACTTCCCCCCCTGCACCTCAACCCACTCACCCCCCTGCACCTCACATCACCCCCCTGCACCTCACCTCACATCACCCCACTACATTACCAACCCTCGACTCCCGTCGGCCCGCTGCCACCGTCTCCCGGGCAACGGTGGTCTGCGTGTGACGCTCACTGCACGTGGGCTGCCGAGTCACCTTCCCCCCCTGACCCTCCCCCTCACGGCCCCTCCCCCTGCATCTCACATCACATCCCTGCACCTCACATCACCCCCCCTGTACCTCACCTCACATCACCCCACAACACCTCCCCCCCTGCACCTTACCTCACCCCTCACCTACTTCCCCCTGCACTCACATCACCCCACTACACACCTCCCCCTGCCCCTCACCTCCCCATCTGCACCACCTCCCCCCTGCACCTCACCTCACTCACTCACTCCCCTGCACCTCACCTCCCCCCCCCTGCACCTCACCTCACATCACTCCCCTCACCTCACCTCCCCCCCTGCACCTCACCTCACCTCCCCCCTGCACCTCACCTCACTCCACTCACCCACCTCACCTCCCCTCCCCCCTCACCTCCCCTCCCTCCACCTTCCCCTCACATCACCTACCCCCTGCCCCACACCTCCCCCCTGAACCTCACTCCCCTGCACCTCACCTACCCCCCCTGCACCTCACATCACTCACTCCCCTGCACCTCACCTCCACCCCCCCTGCACCTCACATCACTCCCTGCACCTCACCTCCCCTCCCCCTTGCACCTCACCTCCCCCCTTGCACCTCACCCCCCCCCCTTGTACCTCACCTCCCCCCAATGGCACCTCACGGCGGCAGAGCAGGCAGGACTAGCACATTCGTGCAGTCCTGAGAGCAGGCTCGAGGGGGAAGAGGAGGGGGAGAGCAGGCTCGCGGGCAGGAGAGCGGCTCCCGGGCGGGAGAGGAGGGGGAGAGCGGCTCCCGGGTGGGAGAGGAGGGGAGAGCGGCTCCCGGGCGGGAGAGGAGGGGGAGAGCAGCTCCCGGGCGGGAGAGGAGGGGGAGAGCGGCTCACGGCCAGGAGAAGAGGGGGGAGAGCGGCTCGCGGGAGAGGAGGTGGGGAGAGAGGCTCGCGGGTGGGAGAGCAGGCTCGGGAGGGAGGAGGAAGGGGGAAAGCCACTGCAAGCCGCACAATGAGTGCAGGCGGGCCGCGTGTCATGCAGGCCTGCCTAAGACCATTATCACTGACGAAGCGTATGCGTATTAGCGAAACACATTGGATTGACACTCATGGGCCACCATAGTTTTTGGAATGCGCGACCAATCGGAAGCTGCTTCACTGAAGCTGACGTCTTCAGGAACATCGTGCTGACGTGAATCCATCTAGGGAGAGAGACCCCGCCGCCCCCAGCTGTGCACAAGCAGGGGAAGGAGAGAGGCAGCGACGCTATCCAGCCTTGAAGGACACAACTTGTCAGCTGCAGCAACGTTCTGGTAGCTGGGAAAGCCTGTTTTCCTGCTGCAAAGAAATCCAGGAAGATACAGACCATTTATGCTGGAAAGCTTTATTCAAAATGCACCAAAATACCGGGCATTTGTGAGTGTTCATTTGTTTTTTACCAGTAGAAAGTGAGGAATTCCCTCACACCCCTGACCTTTGATTGGCTCCCTGCCCTTCTTATACTGGGCTTTCCCATTTCTTCATTGCTGAACATAGACTTTGTCAAGTAACTGTGCTTGCCACAGCACCTCTGTTTGGCCTGCCTTGGCCTTCTTGCCATAGCTACTAGTTTCTGGCAGACTTCGCCGCGCTGAAGCAGTTACACTGAAGCCCTCAGTGTTTCTTGTCCTGTCTGCAGTTCCAGGTCCCAGTGACCTTCCAGTGGCCTCCACCACTCTCAACTGTACCCGGCTACGGAGAGCTGTTCTATGCTGAAGCGCTGGATCCTCTGTGCTATTTCTTCTGTAATCTTCCTGCTTCCATTAGCATCCACTACTCACAGCTGTACCCGGCTAGGGAGAGCTGTTCTGTGCTGAAGCACTGGATCCCCAGTTCCTGTTTCCTGTTTTCTACGCTGAAGTGACGCAGTTCCAGTTCCTGCTCTCTACACTGAAGTGGCGTAGTTCCAGTCTCCGTCTCTCTACGCTGAAGTCGTAGTTCCAGTTTCTGGCTCTCTACGCTGAAGCGGTAGTTCCAGTTCCTGCTCTCTACGCTGAAGTGACTTCAACCTTGTTTTCCTGATGATGATCTCAGCTCGTGACTTTCGCTCCTGTGCCGCCTGCCCTGACCCTGGCATGTCTACTGATTGCCCTACCTTCTCCAGTCCAGACCGGCTGCGTTTGACCATGGAGTTTGCAACCCGGATCCTGCTTCGTGGTCTAAGGTCGGTGTATATCTATCCCCACCTCAGCCCCATGGTCCGGTCCAGGTTTGTGGTGAGCATAACAGTTACAATAATATATGAACAATGTGGGCTACTGTACACAACTAAAGCCACACGGATTAAACTGTTCGTACTTGATATTTACCATCTACCCCTCAGATTAGCATTCCAGGTCTACATCACTCCTAGATAGTGAGAGCTGCCTTTTTAAATACATTTAAACCAGAATAAGCGCATCGGACTAGGGTTCACTCTCTGTATGCGCTATACAAGATATTGAGCTAGACAGATAGAATATCTTGAGCAACATAAGAAATATAACCTTCTTTCCCACTATACTAATTGACCTGTACTACTGTGGGGTAGCTTTCTCAGGAGGTTCTTCAGTGTCACCATTGAAATCATGTTCCAGTACATAAAAGCTAGAAGTAGGAAATAGTCTTCCATATCAATGTTTTTTTTCTTTTTCAGAGAGGGCTCCTGTCCTGTTCCATCCTTTTTTTCAGACAGACAATATGCCTAACTTTTTTTTTTTTTTTAAGGATGAAGTCGGGAATAATTATATACTGTATTACAAAACATGACCCTATTTTTGTAGCCGAGATCGTAATTACAGTAGATATTCACGTTTGTATTCACTAAAATGAATACAAGTCAGAATGACTATATAACATTATTGGACACAGTTGACACTCAACAGTTTATTCCAACATTAACAACCGTATTTAGAGATGTGCCTTTTATAAAATACATTCAGTTGCGCTTATCACTCAAACAAATCTATGACAGTCGGAAACAAATCATTTACCAATACAGTTTCAATGTGACCGTTCCTACATTTAAAGTGTTTCTTATCATTGGCTCTGTCATTCTGTGCCTAATGGAAATACATATTTTTACCCACCCTAGAACATTGTATCAATACAAAACGGGTGAATCAATTGACTAACCCTCCAGGCGCTCAGAATAAGACACAGTCCTGCTGGTAAGAAAGTCTGAAATAGATCCTGAGACCCAGGCTATAGACAACCGTGATAAGGTAAGTATAATGCACTGTCTTTTCCCCCAACCGGCTCACCATGAGCACCATAGGGTTGGGACACGGAAAACTCACGTGTTAATCATTGGGGTTGTGTGAACCGAGCCTGTCTGGTCTTCCAGCGATGTGAGAGCTCCTGCTGGTAAACTTCTCCTGGATAGAGATGTGGTGCCTCGGCCTCACGAGCTGTCCTCTTCACCGCCAACCCGACATCCGCAATAGCGGTGGGTGGTCACCTGACCGGCGGCATCAACGTGACTTCCGGATGACGTAACGGGAGAACCAGCAGACCAGCAGTGACTCAGCGTGCAGGCGTGCAATATAGCAATGTGAAAAACCTCTCGATGGGAGAAAAAACGCCGCACAGCCGAAAATGAAATAGTGAAGGCTGATGTGTGGGAATAAAAGAAGCTTTATTTGCACAAGGTGCAAGCGAGTCCTCTTGACGCGTTTCGGCCTGGCAGGCCTTTGTCAAAAGAGTGATCCGCTTGCATCAGAAGACATCTAGTTATACACCAGTAAACCTATAACAGCTGTTCATGTCGCTCAATGCAATGAGCTACAGGTGTCAAACATCATAATCATTAGCAACATCAGTGTCAAGCATAATACTCGTTTGTCAACATAGATGTCAAAATGAAAACATTCATAAAAACAAGAACAAAATAAAATGACCAAATCATTTTAGCCAAAACTGTATTACAAAACATGACCCTATTTTTGTAGCCGAGATCGTAATTACAGTAGATATTCACGTTTGTATTCACTAAAATGAATACAAGTCAGAATGACTATATAACATTATTGGACACAGTTGACACTCAACAGTTTATTCCAACATTAACAACCGTATTTAGAGATGTGCTTTTATAATACATTCAGTTGCGCTATCACTCAAACAAATCTATGACATCTGGGAAACAAATCATTTACACAATACAGTTTCAATGTGACCGTTCCTACATTTAAAGTGTTCTTATCATTGGCTCTGTCATTCTGTGCCTAATGGAAATACATATTTTTACCCACCCTAGAACATTGTATCAAGACTGAACTTATGAACCATTTTGGCAATATTGTTTTGGTTGCTAAATGTCAAAATCATACATCTCCAAAATGATGTGTCAAAGATGGCAGCAATAAAGACATTTATTTTCTCCCTCAAGAAGAATGCATTTGGAAAGCAGAAAACATATGCTGTAACTACTGAAAGCTTAGTCAGTAGACGTTTGATTGAGGCTTGCTTTGGTACACAGATCATGGGTGCCTTAGAAGATAATCCTTACAGCTTTATAAAATTGCAAAGGATCAGTAGCTTGAATCCTAACCTTATGCTAAGGACGGCTTGTTCTAAGCCACTCACTAATGACAGAGTAGCAGAGAAGTATCAATCCAATCTGTTTTCCATATTACTCATCAACAATGTCCAACATTTCTATTCATCGTATGTGGCGATGCCTTTAGGAATCGGCTCACTGAAAGCTTTTTAAAACAACAGAAAGAGACAGATGAATATTTAATATAACCCCATAAATTGCAGAAATCACATGCAGATTCTATAATTACTTTCATACATATACATTATAATAATTATAATGGAAATAAATTACTATGCATTTCAGACATACTTTATGCATTATAGAAATGCAGCAGTGTGAGTCTGGTTTCATGCCATTTGTTCAACTGTACTGTTTTGTCTCAGGGCATAAAATGTTTCTTTTTTTCTTCTTTAAATAACAGTGCCACTTACTGAACTAGACGACATTAGTGGCTGAATATATTGTCTTGTTTTGGGCAACTTACACACAAACTAAACGTGAGTACCTCCTGAGAGAAATCTCAAAGTGGAAGCAGTTGATCTGTATCCACCAGTCTCCAGTCAAATAGCAAGAAAATGTTATTCCAATAAGGAACAGGATTGAAGGTAGGATAGAATGTTACCGATCTCTCATCCAGCAGGATTCTTGGGGCCAGACCCACAAAGCTCTGTTATTGACTTAAGGTAACGCCTCGTTAAGTGCCAACAGGTATCTTCAAAGTCCCACTAACACAGTGTTAATTGTTTTATTTAATCTGTAACAGATATGCTAGTGATATGCAAAAGATGGTGTAGCTTTCTGATTTTAACAATGTTGCACCATTTCTTATGTAACCCCTTCCCCCCCCCCCCCCACCCCCCCTAAGGGAGATTTGGTTCTGGTTACCGGGTTTAGTGCTGCTCACCTGTTAGGCTCTCAGGATTCTGAGATTCCGCCGGTGGTAGTGGGGATAAACAGGACAGGCTTTCGGATCTTATCTGCTTTCTTTTCGGGGCAGAGCCTCCATCCAACAGGTATAGGTGCAGTCTCTGCAGGAAACCTCTCTTCCCTCCCCCTGAATGACTGCATCCTCAGGCAGGAGTAAAATAACTGATGGTCTTTATTGTACACAGCATACAGCATACATCTTCTTGTCCCTGGAGCCAACCCAATGAGCATGAGGCCCCAGGAGTCTCTTCTTAACTTCCATACTCCCTGGTGAAGTAAGGGGTAGATGATTCCACTCCCCTGTGGAAGGGAAGGCCTGAAAACCAGATCCGTGGCTCAGCACAGAACTAGAAGACACCCTGCTCCCCCTGAGGGGAGAGGATAGAGAGCACTAATTTTAGGCTGCAACCCCTTTTTGTTACCATGGGAGGGTCCCAGGTCATAGCCCTGGTTATGGGTAGTACCTAGGCCTTGGGCCCACCCCCTGTCACTACTAGGGGGTTGTTTACTGCAGCAAGGGCAAGGATTAACCCTAACACTGCATGCAATGGTTCCAGGGTTTATGTGTTAGGCAGAGAAGTTTAGTAGCCATGGGGGTACCTGTCTACATGCTCCCGTTAGTGGAACCCTCACACCCCTGCTGAGGCACCCAATTTACATAACTTCCATAAATTGGAGAACAGGATAAACATAACTTTGGAAAACATTGGAATAAACATCAGTACAACAAGATCCTCAATAACAATACAAATATACTAAAACAAGCACTAGACCTAAAATAATACAGTGCAGTGCACAAAAACTAAGCAGCCTGGTATTCTACTAGGGAATATCTCAAAATAAACCCCAAAACATAACATAAAAATACAAATATAGAATCGGAACCTGGCGCATGTGTATAACGTCCAATAAAGGATATATAACAGTGTGAATAAAGTCCTAATTCTTGCAGACTTGATTGGTTAGCCGATGAGAAATGGACTCAAAATCACAGTTCACAGAGCAAAACAGTCCTCTTCACAGTGTAATGTTACCCTGTAGATATGAGACATGAAACAGAGAAAAAGGACATTGCGCAGTATTGTTTAACAGCCAAATGCACCCTTATTCTTTGAACTCAGTGAATAGCCTAATTACTAGAAGTAGGTAGGTCGCATACAGGGGAGAGAAACTGTGCTTGGAGCCTTCCGGGTCCCAGGAACCTTCGGTATGGCACGAACCCCTCGTGGTGTCCTCAGCTTCCGTGGATATGGGAAAGGTCTCCCTCTCAGGAAAAATGTCTCCTGGGTCTGCCTTAGGATTCCTGTAACTTATTCTCCGGTGAGGGATGAAAGAAGAACAGAGGATTGCGCAATAATAAAAAACTTTAATGACGCCTACAACCTAAAACAATAAAATACTCACAAAGGAAGGTGAGTGTAAAATCAAATTAGAAGTGTCCGACCCAGCACACCCAGCAGCCGCGTTCAGTCTCTGAATGTCCTTTCCGGTATCGCGTGTACCTCGCGTGGTTCCGGCGCGGTTTGGATGATGTCACTGTCTCCGTTCTTGACTGGCAGCTGGAGTGTCTAGGGCAGTACCTCTTTAGGCTCCTCCCTACCGAGTTCGTGACGGGGAACGTCATCTTCAGTCAGGAATTGTGGAGCCTCATCAATCCCGTGTGTGTTTTATAGCCGCATGTTAACCCCTTATGTGAAGGAACCGCATGGGACTATTAGTAGCAGAGTGATTCTACTATCCTGATGACTAACACCAGTGGGGTTAAAAGTATTCACTTCTGAAGTGACCCATGATTCAATTAAGAACACATAAAATCACACTTACATAGAAATTACATTGAATGAAATATGAATAAACTGATTATGAGTGAATGAAAAGGAAATTAACTGTGCAATTACTAGACCAGATTATAGTAATAAAACAATATTTGTAATAAATACCTTTTAGAGAAATGATGCTAGATCGAAATCAATGTTTAACCCTTTGGGGGAGAGGGTTTTTAAAGTATAGATCCAGAAGGTCTCTTGCTGAGAGACCCTCTGTAATCTATCCCCCCCCTCTAGCACCAACCTTAGGGCAATCTATGCCGATACATGTGAGTCCCTCAGGAGACATATTATGATGGATCTTAAAATGGTTGGACACACTATGTGTCTCCAAACCATTCTTGATGTTGTACACATGTTCGGCAAATCTTCTTTTTAGTGGTCTCCCTGTTCTGCCCACATATTGTAACTTACAAGGACATTCTAAAAGGTAAACACAAAAATTAGATTTGCAATTGATGAATGTGCGAATTTCAAAGTTTTTACCGGTAACATTGGACCTGAATTCTTTGCATTTAAATCCATAGCTGCAACCAATACATTTCTTACAAGGGAAATAACCTTTAAGATCTTTCAACCACATGGTTTGTCCCAAACCCTGATGTTTCTTAGGGCAACTAGGGGCCAATTGTCATTTCAAGTTTTGAGCTTTTTTATACACAATTTGCTGTTTATCGGGTAATATTGATTGGAGAATAGGATCTCTTTGTAGGATCCCCCAGTGTTTATTAAACACCCTAGAGATATCCCTAGACATCCCATTGAATTGCGTAATGAAAGGAAGGAATACCTTATTTGTGTTCAGATCTACTTTTTTAACGGGATGGATTAAGGATGCTCTTTCTGTATTGTTTGCCTGGTCAATGGCATTTTTAACAAGCCTCCCGTTGTATTTCCTATCCTTAAATTTATTGCCCAAATCCTCAATCTGTTCCTTATATACTTCTACTTGTGAACAGTTTCTTCTTACTCTAAGAGCTTGCCCCTTTGGAATGTTTTTAATCCATTGAGGATGATGGTGACTGGATGCTAGAACTACGAGTTGGACATTCACCTCTTGTAATTGTTTAGTCGTATCTCGTTATCAAACTAATACAGAGTAGATCTAGGAAATTGATAGACTGCGGACTAGTAACTAACGTGAATTCGATATGTAATGTTTGTATTCAAATGTCTCCTTAAAGGCCCTCTAGTTCCTCATTAGTGCCCCTCCAGACGCACAGCACATATCGATATCGCGTTCCAAAGTACCAGGTTCGCACCATACGGGTTGTGGTTCTGGATGGCATTTCCTTCCCACATGCCCATAAAAAATGTTCGCATAACTTGGTGCAAACCTGGTACCCATCGCGGTGCCGCACGTCTGGAGGTAATAACATAAGTTAATACTGTGGACGCTATGAGGAAATTTTCTAACTGAGGGTTACCTGTTTAGCCATCTTTACTCAGAACCCACTCTATGGCCTTCAGACCATTTCGTGGTCTATAATGGTATAAAGGGATACCACGTCGCATGTGACCCAGATAAGACCTTCTTCCCATGTGGAGTCCTGAAGGCTCTACAGCACTGCGAGGTGTCCTTGAGGTGCGATGGGTATTTCTACCACAACTTCGGTAACAGATGATCCACAAATGAGATAAGTTGATGTCAGGGACCCAAACCCGAGATAATGGGTCTCCCGGGGGTCTCAGGGATTTTTGTGGATTTCGGGATGAAATAGACAAGAGTGTGGGGATTGGGCTGTTATTTAAAAACTCCACTCTTTTTATAATGATCCCTTTGTCATACCCTTTTTCCAACCATTTAGATAACATGATTCCATACTCACCCACAATTATTTCTCATACGATGGCTGTTATTACCTCCAGACGTGCGGCACCGCGATGGGTACCAGGTTGTGACACAAAGTGTATGAAACATTTTTAGGGCATGTGGGGAAGAAAAATTACATCCAGAACCACAACCGTTTATGGTGCGAACCTGGTACTTTGGATGACAGCTATATCGATGATGTGCTGGTGCGTCTGGAGGGGCACTAATGAGGACTAGAGGCCTTCAAGAGGAACATTTGAATACAAACGATTACAATATCGAATTCACGTTAGTACTAGTCCGCAAGTCTATCAATTTCTAGATCTAACTCTGTATATAGTTGATAACGAGACTACAGAACTAAAAACATATTACAAAGAGGGTGATGCCAATTCCTATGTCTAGCATCCAGTCACCATCATCCTCAATGGATATAAAAACATTCCAAGGGGCAAAGCTCTTAGAGTAAGAAGAAACTGTTCACAAGTAGAAAGTATATAAGGAACGATTGAGGATTTGGGCAATAAATTTAAGGATAGGAAATACAACGGGAAGGCTGTAAAAATGCCAGACCACGGCAAACAATACAGAATAGAGCATCCTTAATCTCCCGTTAAAAAAGTAGATCTGAAACAAAATAAGGTATTCCTTCCTTTCATTACGCAATTCAGGGATGTCTAGGGATATCTCTAGGGTTGTTTAATAAACACTGGGGGATCCGTACAAAAGTGATCCTATTTCCAATTAATTTACCACGAGATAAAACGCAAATTGTGTATAAAAAAGCCAAAACTTGAAATGACAATTGGCCCTAGTTGCCCTAAGAAACATCAGTGGTTGGGACAAACCATGTGGTTGAAAGATCTTAAAGGTTATTTCCCTTGTAAGAAATGTATTGGTTGCAGCTATGGATCTAAATGCAAAGAATTCAGGTCCAATGTTACAGGTAAAAACTTTGAAATTACACATTCATCCAATTGCAAATCTAATTTTTGGTGTTTACCTTTTAGAATGTCCTTTGAAGTTACAATATGTGGGCAAGAACAGGGAGACCACTAAAAGAAGATTTGCCGAAACATGTGTACAACATCAAGAATGGTTTGGGAGACACACTGTGTGTCCAACCCTTTAAGATATCATAATAGTCTCCTGAGGGACTCACATGTATCGGCATAGATTGCCCTAAGGGTGGTGCTAGAGGGGGGGATAGATTACAGAGGGTCTCTCAGCAAAAGACCTTCTAAATCTATACTTTAAAAACCCTCTCCCCCAAAGGGTTAACATTGATTTCGATCTAGCATATTCTCTAAAAGGTATTTATTACAAAATATTGTTTATTACTATAATTGGGTCTAGTAATGCACAGTTAATTCCTTTTCATTCACTCATAATCAGTTATTCATATTTCATTCAATGTAATTTCTATGTAAGTGTTGATTTTATGTGTTCTTAATTGAATCATGGGTCACATCAGAGAAGTGAATACCTTTAACCCCACTGGTTGTTAGTCATCAGGATAGAGAATCACTCTGCTACTAATAGTCCCAGCGGTTCCTTCACCTAAGGGGTTAACATGAGGCATAAAACACACACGGGATTGATGAGGCTCCACAATCCCTGACACGCGTTTAGGGAGACCTAAAGAGGTACTGCCCTAGACACTCCAGTGCCAGTCAAGACGGAGATGGTGACGTCATCCCAAACCGCGCCGAACCACGGAGGTACACGCGATACGGAAAGGACATTCAGAGACTGAATGCGGCTGTGGGTGTGCTGGGTCGGGCACTTCTAATTTGATTTTACACTCACCATTCTTGTGAGTATTTATTGTTTAGGTTGTAGGCGTCATGTAAAGTTTTTATTATTGCGCAATCCTTGTTCTTCTTTATCCCTCACCGGAGAATAAGTTACAGGAATCCTAAGGCAGCCCAGGAGACATTTTTCCTGAGAGGGAGACTTTACCATATCCACGGAAGCTGAGGACACCACGAGGGGTTCGTGCCATACCGAAGGCTCCTGGGACCCGGAAGGCTCCAAGCACAGTTTCTCTCCCCTGTATGCAACCTACCTACTTCTAGTAATTAGGCTATTCACTGAGTTCAAAGAATAAGGGTGCATTTGGCTGTTAAACAATACTGCGCAATGTCCTTTTTCTCTGTTTCATGTTTCATATCTACAGGGTAACATTACACTGTGAAGAGGACTGTTTTGCTCTGTGAACTGTAATTTTGAGTCCATTTCTTATCGGCTAACCAATCAAGTTTGCAAGAACTAGGACTTTACTCACACTATTATATATCCTTTATTGGACGTTATACACATGCGCCAGGTTCCGATTCTATATTTGTATTTTTATATTATACAACAAGATCCTCCCTACACTGAAGAATCTATACCCATAAATCAGTAGTAATGTTACCGAATAGCAATGCTTCTGGCCACTCTCTGAGATATACTCTACCCTGTCCATGTAGATGTTCCTGCTACCTTCCATACTTTCATTAGGTAGGATTCTTTCTCTTCATTGTAGTAGTATGCCAAAGTGCAGCGGGAAGCTAGGTAATCTAATACGGCATCTCTGACCCATTCCTCCCTATTAGCCTCTCTCATTAGGGGTTCAGGGACATATGGATAATTATATCCGTAAGATTTCCTATAGCATTGGACCACTATATGATCCGCCTGACTATTCTTAATTAAGTTCTGCCCAGAGGTTTGCCCTGGCAGTACCCAAAATAGTGGTTCTTTAGTTAGGGTCTCTCCGTTTCTTCACCACCTCCAGGCCTGAATGTGATATCATCCCTAACTCGATGTCTCTACTATGATCCCTAAGGACCTCTGCTGTTTCTTTAGGGGTAAACTCTCCCTCTTCCCACCAGTGAACTACAGGGTTGCCTTGCATTAATAGAAAACTAGTCCTATTCATGTGTGGCACGTATCCCTGGAACATTAGATCCCACCATGGTACTACCATTCCCACATTAGAATTAGGCATATCAACAATTTCATCACGCATTGAACCCACCTTAGATGGTAGTCTGGAACTGCCAGATATACAGGAGCCTTCCCGAGGAGACATAGTATAATCCTACATCCCACCCCTTGGCAGATCATCGTCAAACCCTTCCCACACTACATTGTCCTGGGCAGGTTTTAAAATACGATCAGTGTCCTGGGTAACGTTTGCTGAGGCCTTAATTTCAGAACCTAGTCCCAATGTCCCAGATGCCTTGCGCCCACATTGGCCCATCACTGCAAGTACCTTGTAGCAATCAGGGTTTTTAGTGGCCTTACGATCTCAGGCCTTGCCTTGGGCACGGCCCTGCTGCAAAAAACGATCAGCCTCAGCCTTACTCACTGGAGCGGAGGTCACGACTTCCGTATCTGCCCCGGCAGCTGAAGTCTCAATGACGACTTTCGGTTGCACCGGAAAGGTAGTGGTATCGACAGGAAAAGAAGTACTGTCTGGAACCTCCAAGATGGACACCTCCACGGGAACCAGCTGGGCTGAAGCACCCTCGTCGTTCAGCGGGTCTGTGGTCATCGCAGGAACCTGGGGATCGGATGTATCCTCACCGCTCTGCAGGGCTGGGCTGATGCACCTCCGACGCCTCGCGAAGATCCTCCACAGCCGCAGACGTCTTCCGCTCGGGTGGGATTGCCTCCGATATCATCACGGACGGTTGGCGAAGTTCTCACTTGCAACGGACGGCTGTTCTCACCACTCCAGGTACGATATATTGACACTTTGGCAGGGGTACCTCGATTTCAGTCAGCACAGTCGGACATTTGGGTTAACAGCTTGCGACAGGACGCCACACTCATCACTGGAGACACGGATGATGGCGGTTCCATTGGCAAATTGGATGAAGAGGACCCCTGGGACATCACCATATAGCCGGTGGCGGCTTGCAAGTAGCGGGCCTGCTCTCGCACCACCAGCGGAGGTGAAAAGGGTCCATCTTCTCCGAACATCTCGGCAGGTATTTCACATTCATATTCACAGGTCAATGCAGAATTGGGACTGCACCGTTCCTCATCGGCGGCCGCTTCCAGAGAACCCGCTCCCAATTCATCAATGAATGGGGCATAGCCCTGACATGACCCCATTTCTAAGCAACGCCGGTCCGCATAGCATAAATCATACAGGGCTATCAGGCAGCCTGCTCTTCTCTCATGGAGGCATGCTCCATGAGCTTCTGCAGCCTACAGATAAGGTCCTACTGGCTAGGCACAGGTGGTGGCGGCAGTATTGGCTGGAGGTATGGTACTCCACACCTTTTACAGCAGGATTTCACCTCCAATTCCCTGCCAGGACAGTCACATAGGGAACAGATGTTTGTAGGAAGTCCTTCCCGTTAATCTGGACTACAAGGAGTCCTCCTGGTATCGTAGACTGTACGACGGCTTTCTCAGCCATACAGTAGCAATCACTTGTACAGGGAGCAGTCTAGAGTAGGTCTTGCTCCTTCCAGTAACCACGTGCATCTCAGGGTGTGATAGTAGTACTTGGCTTAGCTTTAATTTACCTGGCCAAGATTAAATTAAAATTTCTTATCAGGGCTAAGAAATAGGGATTGCAGGTATGGTACAGATACACTATCCAAGATTTCTTTTGCTCAGGGGAGTGTAAGGCAGGTTTATGGTGGCAGGGATGGATCAGTCATCATGATGGGGCGTAGGCGTAGGAGGAGAGGGGGGGGGAGAGAGGTGAGGAGAGAGAGAGAGAAGGAGGGAAAAGTGGTAGATTAGAAAAGGGAGGGTAAATATTAGAGAATGGGGAAGGGAAGATGAGAGAAGGTAGAGAGTGAGAGACAGGGAAGAATGGAGAGAGAGAGGGAGAGAGATGATGGAGAGAGGGAGGGAAGGAAGAGAGAGGTGGGAGTTTGGGAGAAAAGGAGGGGGGAACACGCAGCGCCAAACAACAGGGGGGGGGGGAGAGCCGACACCTCCCCACGCTCAACAACCTGGGACCAAAAAATTAGTCTGGGCCCCGGGAAAGCTCTTTGCTGCACTGGGAGTGGCGGCAGTATTTGCAAAGGAGTATATTCGAGTATATTGAACTAACTCATAGTCCCTTTCCTATATATATATAATAACAGAACAAAGAAGAAATGAAGTAGCATCTCTATTTTATCCTGACTAAAGTAAATAATTTGAAGAACCAGTAAACTAATACTAAATGCATTTAGTGGGGCGGTGGTTAAGATATTAGCTAATACACAATGATAAAGACTAAATAAAAATACAATAATTGATTCAATATGGTTTGTAACAATGATTATAATTAAAAATACCTATATATTGTAAGTTATAAGAAATAAAAATATATACGAAGTAAAAAATGTTTAAAAAAGTGAAAAAAATGAAAAAAAAAACCTTGAAAGTACAAACTCTGTTCCAATGGTAATAGCAACCGGTTCGCACATTTCAAAGGGATACAAGTACCTAACCATATCTGAAAAAAAAGAAAAGAAAAAAAGGGACAACTAGTGCATTAACATAATAAAAATTGTATTCAAGGAACATAAAATCGATCAAATGCCCACTCACAAAGGTACAGATAAAAAGCATGTATGAGATGGCTCTCATGTCCAGCAAATCGGTCCTCACAGTCCGGCTCGGGGCAATGGCATCATCACGTGACCTCTTCGTGGTAGCCGGAACCGGAACGATCCCACTCAGTGTTCGGCAAGAGAGGACCCTCCGGAAAGCAATGCTTGGAAGTCCTCGGTATTGGTGTCGGGGCCGTGTGGGACACACAAGAGCTAGTTCTCACAACTAGTAGCAGCAAGTTCGTGGGCAAATGGCGGCAGCAATCTAACCACGCCCTACGCGTTTGTCATCGATGACGAACGCAAGGGCGTGGTTAGATTGCTGCCGCCATTGCCCACGAACATTGCTGTACTAGTTGTGAGAAAATAGCTTTGTGTGTCCACACGGCCCCCGACACAATACGAGGACTTCCAAGGCATTGCTTTCCGGAGGGACCTCTCTTGCCGAACACTGAGTGGGGTCGTCCGTTTCGGTTCCGGCGTGACACGAAGGAGGGTCACGGATTGACGCCATCCCGAGCCGGACTGTGAGGACCGAGTGCTGGCACGATGAGAGCCAATCTGCTACATGCTTTGGTAGTGGTGTACCTTTGATGGAGTGGGGCATGTGATCGATTTATGGTTCTTGAATAGATTGTGTTATTATGTTATGCATAGGTGCGCCTGTTTTTCTTTTCTTTATTATAATGATAGTGATAGTAGGTAATATATATATATATATATATATATATATATATATTCAACACACAAAAAAAACCGTACACAATTAATATTGTGCCAGTTTCACAAAATCTATATGACATTCTACAATATGCTGGGTGGAAGACCATACAGTACAGTACAAATTTTAAATTACGTATAATTATCATCAAAATGCTACTAAAGACCTTTAAATTAAATCATTTCTTTCTGTGACTGGCCCAGAGGTAATAACAAAAATCAATTTTTCAACGCTATTAGATAAGAAAGAAATATGAATACAATACAAGGGTCTTAGGAAAACTGTTGTTAATTAAAAATATCAAAGGAATAAGAAAAGCTTTATACATTTTTCCAGTGAGTTTCTACTCCTAGACTAGTCAGACTACAGTACAATGGTGTTACGTTATGAGTATTTTTCATATGCACGGTTATAAAATAAGAAAGTTATTCTCTGTGTGGCACAGACCCACTTTGCTCCTGGAAACAAATTATGGTAATGAAACAAAGACTTTCCACCTTTCAAACAAAAACGAAAACCTGGGGGTGAAAACAATGTGGGATTTCATGTGCGGCTTTATCTGTTCTACATGTAATAGCAGCTAGACAATAATATTGGTGCAGTTTCATTCCCATGGTGGCTTTCTTATCAGCCTACAAAATGACTGTCTTTTAGTGGATGAAAGCTGAATTGGGCTTTAGGAACGTGATGAAATCACTTTGAGACTGACTTGGATATGGAACCCAGGGCAGGTAATTATTCCCATTTGCAGATTTCAAAAGACCTTTTGTCCGTAACCCGCCCACATGAATACAAGATTAAAATAAACTCACTGCAGCTTTATAAAAGGTTGATATGGGCATAAATAGACTTGAAATAGATGGGTGATTTAGTTTGCTATCTACAGAGAGAGAGAAAAAATAATGCCAAAAAAACTGTAGATCAATGCAATTGCTGGTACAGATCTGATTTTCTAGTTAACATTTCATGATTGGTATGTAGCCATGATATGCATTGTATTTTATTTACTGCATCACCATGACATTATGTTAAACGTTCTATATTTTACATCATTTTATTACGTTATTTGTATACATGCAGATGTCATCAAAATTACTGTCCTCCGGTGGCGCGATTTCACTGTTCCGGAGCGGCTGCACTGTGGCTACAGATCTCGCTGTCCCAGAGAGCAGTAAGCGCCCCAGGAGTATTAATGCTGCAGGGTTCCGTGCTTCTGTATGGGACCCACACCGCATTATCCTTTTGACCATCTGCAGGGAGAAGTATGCTGCTCACACATATGTTTGAAAACAATAAAATTAGCCGTTTTTCCATGTTATTGTAATGCGGGCATCTGATAAGTATAATTACAGTTTTTGACATGAGTTTGTTTTTACACCCTCCTATCATTTTGCATATTTGTTGCTGCAGACATACTTTCAGGTTGCTGGATAGCGACCATCCCCATTTGTACACTGTAGCACCCTAGCCAATTACCTTCTTTCTCTGCGATCTATCCACAGTACTGGACAGTTGATCGACTCCATACTTAATTTCCCGCAATACTTGGGCAAAAAGTAGCGCAATTGTCACTAGTCCAAGATAAATTAAATTATCTTATCAGGGCTAAGAAATAGGGATTGCGGTAGGTATCGTACAGAATATACTATCCGAGAATTCTTTTTCAGGGGATGTCAGGAGGTGATGGTGGCAGGGATGGGATCAGTCATCATGATTTGAGTTATGACCAAGACACATTACAACTGGGTATAGAAAGGAAGACAAACGGTTGTAGGCATCTCTTGCTCGGTACTGAGGGCCCTTTTATGGGGATCTCTGGACACGAGTGTCTCAGAGTATGTGGCAGGTATAAAGGAATGTCCGGACATCAAAAACTTGTGTCAGTACCTGCATAACTACTGAAAAATGTTTATTGCTAATGACATTAATTTGCTTCAAATTAGACCTAAGTGATTTTTTATCAGGCTGCCTAACAAAGATTAACCAGCAACAACTTGGACTGAAAGAGACACACTAAAATCGATGCGACCATGACCGAGTCTTTTTCCATTTTTCTTGCTGATATATATATATATATATATATATATTCAACACAAAAAAAAACCTTACACAATTAATATTTGTGCCAGTTTTCACTAAATCTATATGACATTCTACAATATGCTGGGGTTAGGAAGACCATACAGTACAGTACAATTTTTAAATTACGATATAATTATCATCAACCTGCCTACTAAATGTACCTTTAAATTAAATCATTTCTTTCTGTGACTGGCCCAGAGGTAATAACAAAAATCAATTTTTCAACGCTATTAGATAAGAAAGAAATATGAATACAATACAAGGTCTTAGGAAAACTGTTGTTAATTAAAAATATCAAAGGAATAAGAAAAGCTTTATACATTTTTCCAGTGAGTTTCTACTCCTAGACTAGTCAGACTACAGTACAATGGTGTTACGTTATGAGCTATTTTCCATATGCACGGTTATAAAATAAGAAAGTTATTCTCTGTGTGGCACAGACCCACTTTGCTCCATTGGAAACAAATTATGGTAATGAAACAAAGACTTTCCACCTTTCAAACAAAAAACGAAAACCTTGGGTGGTTAAAACACTGTGGGATTTCTGTGCTGCTTTATCTGTTCTACATGTTAATAGCAGCTAGACAATCATATGGTGCAGTTTCATTCCCATGGTGGCTTTCTTATCAGCCCTACAAAATGACTTGTCTTTTAGGATGAAAGCTGAATTTGGGCTTTAGGAACGTGATGAAATCACTTTGAGACTGACTTGGATATGGAACCCAGGGCTAGGTAATTATTCCCATTTTGCAGATTTCAAAAGACACCTTTTAGTCCGTAACCCGCCCACATGAATTACAAGATTAAAATAAACTCACTGCAGCTTTTATAAAAGGTTGATATGGGCATAATTAGACTTTGAAATAGATGGGTGATTTAGTTTGCTATCTTACAGGAGAGAGAAAAAATAATGCAAATAAAACTTGTAGATCAATGCAATTGCTGGTACAGATCTGATTTTCTAGTTAACATTTTCACTGATTGGTATGTAGCCCATGATATGCATTGTATTTTATTTGACTGCATCACCATGACATTATGTTAAATCGTTCTATATTTCTACATCATTCTCTATTATCGCTTATTGTATACATGCAGATGTCATCAAAATTACTGTCCTCGGTGGCGCGATTTTCACTGTTCCGGAGCGGCTGCACTGTGGCTACAGATCTCGCTGTCCCGAGGACAGTAAGCGCCCCAGGAGTATTAATGCTGCAGGGTTCCGTGCTTCTGTATGGGACCCCACAGCATTAATCCTTTTGGACCATCTGCAGGGAGAAGTATGCTGCTCACAACATATGTTTGAAAACAATAAAATTAGCCGTTTTTCCATGTTTATTGTAATGCGGGCATCTGATAAGTATAATTACAGTTTTTAGACATGAGTTTGTTTTTACACCCTCCTATCATTTTGCATTATTTGTTGCTGCAGACATACTTTCAGGTTGCTGGATAGCACCATCCCCATTTGTACACTGTAGCACCCTAGCTCAATTACCTTCTTTCTCTGCGATCTATCCACAGTACTGGACAGTTGATCGACTCCATACTTAATTTTCCCGCAATACTTGGGCCAAAAGTAGCGCAATTGTCACTAGTCCAAGATTAAATTAAATTATCTTATCAGGGCTAAGAAATAGGGATTGCAGGTATGGTACAGATATACTATCCGAGATTTCTTTTTCTCAGGGGAATGTCAGGCAGGTTTATGGTGGCAGGGATGGATCAGTCATCATGATTTGAGTTATGACCAAGACACATTACAACTGGGTATAGAAAGGAAGACAAACGGTTGTAGGCATCTCTTGCTCGGTACTGAGGGCCTTTTATGGGGATCTCTGGACACGATGTCTCAGAGTATGTGGCAGGTATAAATGGAAATGTACGGACATCATAAACTTGTGTCAGTACCTGCATAACTACTGAAAATATTGTTTATTGCTAATGACATTAAAATTATGCTTCAAAATTAGACCTAAGTGATTTTTTTAATACAGGATGCCTAATCACAGAATTAACCAGCAACATACTTGGACTGAAAACAAAAAATGAATTGAAAATAAAGTCTTGTTCATTTTATTTATTGCTTAGAGAGTTTTGAGAATCCTTTTGCAGTAGTGAGCTGCTGGGCACACAGTTTAAAAACAGCCCCTGGATATTTATTCCAAAGAGAGGAATTGCAGAGAATAGAATACATACATTGTCATGCTATACTATAGATTTGGTGATAATATTTAATTATACTTCATTTAAATCAATGAGCTGCAAGAACGCAAATATGTTTTCTCCTGTTTTACAAAGTCACATGGAAGAAAAAAATGAAATACCCTTAAGAAATCGTTTCTCACATCGGACGACATTGACTTTAGAGTCTATAGGTAGCAATGAAAAACAAATTCATACATTCCTGTTCTATTGGGCATTTACTACACCAATTTGAAACATATAAATCAAACTTTGAAAATACAAAATCTTTTGTGTTCCTACCTCATTGTGGTTCTTCTTCAACCATTCTTTGATAGTGGTTAGGGCTATAGAAGCTGCAGGCTCATTTGGAAAACCTAAATGAATATAAAAAAAAACAGGAACAAACATGTAAGCACATGAAAGCAGATCCAAAATAATGTATTCATAACTTCTAAATAAAAAATAATGCATTTTCACAGTTTAGGATCTACAGTAAATAGGCTCCAAGTGTTTGCTGATATTACAAAATGAGCATGCACAATGAAATGGTTTGACTTGGGCTACATATATTTTTTCAGCGAAGATGTTTGTCCTACTTTAGTCTTTCCAAGTACACTCCTTGAAGGATATAAACTTTAATAAAAAACAAAAGACTTTTATATCTCATTTATTTAGGTTACCTAACTAAACTTGAACATGGGGCGTGGCAAATGCAGAAAAGGGAAACTAAAACAAACTAGAATGATTACAGTTTTTAAATTGCTAATGTCAATGAGAGAATCAGGCATCGAAACACTAGTGGTGTCACAGGTCATAAAAAGGATGATAAGGATGGAAACGTAATAACTAGAATGGGAAAAACAGAAATACTTGATAATCCCACACAGTGCAGAACAACTGCATATTAGGCAAACACAGCATCTAAAGTATCATTCTATGGCTGGGATTCATCAAGCAGCGATCACTTGAAAAGCAGGAACCACCACATTGGGGCGTCATACCCCGCATTGCGGTTTGATGAATCCCTGCCTGTGTGTTCAATGGATAGCACAAAAACAAATGAAATATTATAGCATAACCTGACAAACTGCCCAACTGTTATTAAAGAAACCGAGAAAAGGATACAGCAATAATCTAGATAATTGTTACATAATGCCAGTCAAGCTAACGGTCAAAAGATTTTGTAATATCAGTAATAGTTCAAATGGACGCAGCTATATATGAAGACACTGTAATCTTGACAGAGAAGTCAACAACTAATAATAAGATTCTAAAAGACATTAAAGCAGATTGAGTTAAATGAGGCACACAAATGGGTAGAATATCAAGATGAAATGTAATGTCAATGTACTTAAAACAAAAGGAGAGGGAGCATTCAATCTGAGACATATGGGTCAGGAATCTCAGGATCAGAGGTACTAATGTATCACAGCATGAATTTACACACGGATACATACATTTCCATGAAAGTTTGCAAATATATTTGTGAACCAGGACACAGTATCTATATATATATATATATTGTATTGTATTGTATGTCTTTATTTATATAGCGCCATTAGTGTACATAGCGCTTCACAGTAGTAATACATGTGGTAATCAAATAAATAACAGATAATATAAATAACAGATCATGGGAATAAGTGCTTTAGACATAAAAGTAACATTTCGGAAGAGGAGTCCCTGCCCCGAGGAGCTTACAGTCTAATTGGTAGGTAGGGAGAACGTACAGAGACAGTAGGAGGGAGTTCTGGTAAGTGCGTCTGCAGGGGGCCAAGCATTATGTATCGTGTTTAGAATATCCACAGTGCTATTCATATGCTTTTTTAAGCAAGTGTGTCTTAAGGTGGGTCTTAAAGGTGGATAGAGAGGGTGCTAGTCGGGTACTGAGGGGAAGGGCATTCCAGAGGTGTGGGGCAGTCAGTGAAAAAGGATTAAGGTGGGAGAGGGCTTTAGATACAAAGGGGGTAGAAAGAAGACATCCTTGAGAAGAACGCAAGAGTCTGGATGGTGCATACCGAGAAATTAGGGATGAGATGTAAGGAGGGGCAGAAGAATGTAAAGCTTTAAAAGTGAGGAGAAGAATGGAGTGTGAGATGCGGTATTTGATCGGAAGCCAGGAGAGGGATTTCATGAGGGGAGATGCTGATACAGATCTAGGAAAGAGTAGAGTGATTCAGGCAGCAGCATTTAGGATAGATTGTAGGGGAGACAGGTGAGAGGCAGGAAGGCCGGACAGCAGGAGGTTACAGTAATCAAGACGGGAGAGAATGAGGGCCTGAGTCAGAGTTTTAGCAGTCGAACATCAGAGGAAAGGCCGTATCTTAGTTATATTGCGGAGGAAAAAGCGACAAGTTTTAGAAATGTTTTGAATGTGAGGGGCGAATGTGAGAGAGGAGTCGAATGTGACCCCTAGGCAGCGTGCTTGGGCTACTGGGTGAATGATTGTAGTTCCAACAGTAATGTGGAAGGAGGTAGTAGGGCCAGGTTTGGGAGGAAGTATGAGGAGCTCTGTTTTAGCCATGTTGAGTTTAAGGCGTCGGAGGGCCATCCAGGATGATATAGCAGAGAGACATTCAGAAACTTTGGTTTGTACAGCAGGTGTAAGGTCAGGTGTTGAAAAGTATATTTGTGTGTCGTCGGCATAGAGGTGATAATTAAACCCAAAAGATGTTATTAGGTCACCTAGA